>PISX010029947.1:0-19357 GCA_004024625.1 Mellivora capensis | reverse complement strand
AAAAAGTGAACTTAAACTTGCGGCTCCCTAGTGTCTTCTTCTTAATATTTGCCTGAATATTACAAATCAAAGAATATGTGAATATCCTCAAATATACTTTCAAATGTCAAATTAACATTCATGGAAGAAGACATTTGCAGAGAATATTTTTAGATAGTCAAGCTAAATAATTGCCAATCAACTACATTTTTTTAAAAAAAGCTAATGAATCTTTTGGTGCCAGGGCAAAAGGAAATATTTGGTTCTCTAAAGTTTTTAATTAAAAATTGTCCACAGCTTTAAATATTCAGCTTTCTGGTGCACAATCTAACAATAGTAATGAAAATAATTTCCTCAATAAAGCTAGTGACTGAGCTGTCAAAGATAAGGTAATTGGTGCTAAAATTTAAAAAAAAAAAGTGTCTACTTTACTATAAATGAATTGCATCATATATACCTTAATGCTACCCTGAAAAATGTGAGATAGAAGTAAAAAAATGGCAATTTAAATTATTTTGGAACTTTTCTATTTATGTATTTACATAGGTTTTATATTTATGATCATTCTCGATTTTTTTTCTTCCTTCATTTTTTTGCATAAAACAAAACAAATACTGAGTATCATCAACTGAATGGGAGCCTTGGCAGTTTTAGTAGCAAAAAGATACCAATGAAAAATCAGTGAAATGCACAGTGGAAAGAAGAATATCATAGAGGGAAAATAATGGAATAAAAATTTATTAAAAGAAAAATAATAGAAAAAAATGACATAAAAATGGTATAAATGAAAAAAGAATAAATGAGGGACACCTTTGCAGTTTGTTGGTTAAGCATCCAATTTTTTATCTTGTCTCAAGTCATTGAGGTCAATCCCCACATTGAGCTCTACACTGGGCATAGAGCCTGCTTAAGATTCTCTCCCTCCCTCTCTGTCCCTCACCCCCACTTGATCTCACTTTTGTTCTCTTTCTCTAAAAAAATTATAGTTAGTCCCACATATATAAATATTTTCATTGGAAATGAATGGGCATTCTGAAGAAAAATAATCCCAGACGAAATCATTAAACTGTGGAAAATAATGAAGGATAACAATAAATGGTAAATATGTAATATAAAAAGACTACATAGACAAATAAAAGTGACAAAATCAACAATGTCTTGCGGGATTTATAATATACAAAGAGGAAAAACATGTAATAACAGTAGTACAAAATGCACTGAATGGAATTTAAATGTTGTAAGGTTCTTGCATTGTTCATTAAAAGTAATTATTTAAGGTAGGCCATAATAAGTTAAGTCTGCATATTGTCATCTCTAGATTGATCACTAAAACCAGTATTTAAAAAGTTATATAGCTAAAAATCTAATAGAGAAGGTAAAATGGAGTAAATTAAAATAATTGATTCAAAAAAGGTAGGCAAAATGAAAAAAAAAAGAATGGACTAAGTAAGAGCAGATGGGACATTTACAAAAAGATAGCAAAATAACAGATATAACAATTGCACTGAATGTAAATGAGTTCAACACAAATTGTGTGACTGGCTTTTAAAAATAACAACTACAGTTTTCTGAGTATAGATTATTTGCCTCTTTGGTTAGATTTATTCCTAGGTATCATGGTTTGGGGTGCAATTATAAATGGGATCAACTCCTTAATTTCTCTTTCTTCTGTCTTGTTGGTGTACAGAAATGCAACTGAATTTTGTGCATTGATTTTATATCCTGACACTTCACTGAATTCCTGTATGAGTTCTAACAGTTTTGGAGTGGAGTCTTTTGGTTTTCCACATAAAGTATCATATCATCTACAAAGAGTGAGAGTTTGACTTCTTTGCCAATTCAGATGTGTTTTATTTCTTTTTGTTGTCTAATTGCTGAGGCTAGGACTTCTAGTGCTATGTTGAATAGCAGTGGTAATAGTGGACAGCCCTGCCATACTCATGACCTTAAGGGAAAAGCTCTCAGTTTTTCCCCATTAAGAATATTTGCTATGTGTTTTTCATAGATGGCTTTTATGCTATTGAGGTATGTACCCTCTATACCTTCACTGTGAAGAGTTTTGATCAAGAAATGATGTTGGTACTTTGTCAAATGATTTTTCAGTATCTATTGTTCTTTTTTTAAAATTTCTTTTCAGCGTAACAGAATTCATAGTTTTTGCACCATACCCAGTGCTCCATGCAATGCATGCCCTCCATAATACCCACCACCTGACTCCCCCAACCTCCCACCCCCCGCCCCTTCAAAACCCTCAGGTTGTTTTTCAGAGTCCATAGTCTCTCATGGTTCATCTCCCCCTCCAATTTCCCTCAGCTCCCTTCTTTCTTTTATTGATGTATTGTATCAACTTGTTGATTTACGGGTGTTGAACCAACCTTGTAGCCCTGGAATAAATCCCACTTGGTCATGGTGAATAACCCCTTTAATGTACTGTTGGAACCTATTGGATAGTATTTTGAGAATTTTTGTATCCCTGCTCATCAGGGATATTGGTCCATAATTCTCCTTTTTCATGGGGTCCTTCTCTAGTTTTGAGATCAAGGTAATGCCAGCCTCATAAAGTGAGTTTGGAAGTTCTCCACCTGTCTCTATTTTTTGGAACAATTTTAGGAGAAGAGGTATTAATTATTCTTTAAACATTTGGTAGAATTCCTCTGGGAAACTGTCTGGCCCTGGGTTCTTCTCTGTTAGGAGATATTTGATGACTGCTTCAATTCCCTTACTGGATGTGGGTGTGCTCAGGTTTTCTCTTCCTGGTTCAGTTTTGATGGTTTATACATCTCTAGGAATGCATCCATTTATTCCAGATTGTCAAATTTGCTGGTGTATAGTTGCTCATAATATGTTCTTATAGTTGTTTGTATTTCTTTGGTGTTGGTTGTGATCTCTCCTCTTTCATTCATTTTCTTAATTAATTTTGGTCAAAGAAATTGAGGAAGGAATAAAAAAATGGAAAAATGTTCCATGCTCCTGGATTGGAAGAACAAATATTGTGAAAATGTCTATGCTACCTAAAGCAATCTACACATTTAATGCAATCCTTATCAAAATACTATCACGTTTTTTTTCAAATAAATGGAACAAATAATCTTAAAATTTATATGGTACCAGAAAAGACTCCAAATAGTCACAGGAATGTTGAAAAAGAAAACCAAAGTTGACAGCATCACAATTTCATACTTCAAGCTCTATTACAGGGCTGTAATCATCAACACAGTATGGCACTGGCACAAAAACAGAGGCATAGATCAAGGGAACAGAATAGAGAACCCAGAAATGGACCCTCAACTCTATGGTCAACTAATCTTTGACAAAACAGGAAAGAATGTCCAATGAAAAAAAAAACTGTCTTTTCAAGTAATGATTTTGGAACAATTGGACAGCCACATGCAGAAGAATGAAACTGGACCATTTCTTTACACTAAACACAAAAATTGACTCACAATGGATGGAAAAACTCAATGTGAGACAGGAATCCATCCAAATCCTTGAGGAAAACACAGGCAGCAACCTCTTCAACCTCAAATGTAGCAACTTCTTCCTAGAAACATCACCAAAGGCAAGGAAAGCAAGGGTAAAAATGAACTATTGGGAATTCATCAAGATAAAAAGCTTTTGCATAACAAAGGAAACAGTCAATAAAACTAAAAGACAACTGAAAGAATGAGAGAATATATTTGCAAATGGCATATCAGATAAAGATCTAGTGTCTACAATCAAGAACTTATCAAACTCAACTCCCAAAGAATAATCCAATCAAGAAATGGAAAGAAGACATGAACAGACATTTCTGGAAAGAAGACATCCAAAAGGCCACCAGACACATGAAAAAGTGCTCAATAGCACTCAGCATCAGGGAAATATAGATCAAAACCACAGTGAGATACCACCTCACACCAGTCAGAATGATTAAAATTAACAAGTCAGGGAATGACAGGTGTTGACGAGGATGTGGAGAAAGGGGAACCCTCCTACAGAGTTAATGGGAATGCAAGCTGGTGCTTGCAGAACAAACATCATAACTAAATGTGTGGGAGAGGTCACATTGATAAAGGTAAGAAGGCTGGAGATGCAGTTAAGGAGCAAAACACCTCTAGCCATCCTCAGTCAGGAGGGAGCCAGTAGCACAGAGAAGGGCAAAAAAATAGGCTATCACAGGGTGGAGCCAATGGTGAATCCCAATTATATTTGTTTTGAAAACAAGAGATGCTTAAGTTTGTGAGTTCTTATAATCAGTGGAACTTAAAGCCTAGAGTTTAAGAAATCAACCAGAGGGCATAACAAGCTGATTCCTTACCTTTAAAGAGACGCAGGACAAACAGCCAGCAGATATATAGCATAGAAACAATAGTTTGAAAAACACCAGAGGCACAAGGGAGGGAGAGTGATTTATTCATCTCAGAAATTGTCTGGAGACACAAGAATCACAGGGAGACTCCTCCAGGAACCACGGAGCTACCCTGTGCCATTTCCTTCCCCACCCATTAGCATGCACATGGTTACCTACAGGAACCAGCACAGAACCCACACTCCCTACCTAACTTGCTTACAGCGAGCCCCACCACCCCCATGCTTCAGTACATCTTACCTTTCCAGTAATACTTGCCTCAGTCCCAGGGCTGGGGGCCCTTATCCAAGAAGACAAATGCAAACATCACCAACATCACTTCTCCTAGCCGATGTGTTTTATAGGGCCTTGGTTCTAGTGGTGGCATTGGCGGTTGGTCTCATTTCACGAACAGACCAGTGCACTCCTTGTTAAAATGCACCCCACCCAGCCAGGGACCAAATGTGGCTCGTAACAAGAAAACAGCCTCCACAGACAACCAGACTGAAAGAAAAATAAGCCAGCACCCAACAGAAGAGCACACACAACACACAGCAGACACTCCTTCAAACACCAGGCCCTGGGGATCAGGGGGCATTGCACTGCAGGGAACTACAGGACCTCTCCATAAGGCTCTTACCTTCAAGGGCACAAGACATAGCGATTTTCCTAACACAAATAAACAGACACAAGGAGTTAACAAGATAAGGAGACAAAGGACTATGTCCCAAAGAAAGAACAGGACAAAATCACAGCAACGAACCTAAGCAAGACAGTTATAAGAAATATCCCTGATAGGAAATTTAAACTAGTGATCATTAAGATACTCACTGGACTGGAGAAAAGAGTGGAAGATATCAGTGAGACCATTAACAAAAAGATAAAATAACAATCAGAGACAAAGAACACAGTAACTGAAATATAAAAAATACTTGATTGAATAAATAGCATACTAGAGAAAGCAGAGGGATGACTTAATGACCTGGAAGACAGAATAATGGAAAGTAATGAATCTGAACAAATAAGAGAAAAAATATGCAAAATGAAAATAGACTGAGGGAAATAAGTGACTCCAGCAAGCCTAATAACATACACATTACAAGGATCCCAGAAGAAGAAGAGAGACTAAAAGGGAAGAAAATTTATTTGAAGAGACACTAGTGGAAAACTCCCTACACTGGGTAAGGAAACAGATATCTAGATCCAGGAGGCCCAGAGATCCCCTCAGAAGTTCAACTCAAGGAGGTCCATATTAAAATGCATGCTAATTAAAATGGCGAAAAGTAGGGATGGAAGAAAAGATGGTGGAGGAGTAGAAGGACCCTAGGTTTGTCTCATACCTCGAATACAAGTAGGTAACTATCAAATCATTCTAAATATTCCAGAAATCAACCTGAAGACTGACAGAACAAACTCCACAACCAAAAAGAGAGAAGAAGCCACAGGAAGAGGGTAGGAAATGCAGAGATGTGGTTTAGGGGAGAAACAGATTGTGGGTTCTGTGGAGAGGAGGGAGCCTTGGTTGCAAAGAAAGATGAGAGAGAGAAGAGCATGCAGGGCACAAGGAGAACATTTCCTCAAAGCAACTGGCTGGAAAAATGAAAGAACCTGATTTTCCTGAGTTATTGCAACCAGAGGGACATAAAGATTAGAGTTTTAAAAAGTGAGTGGGCTTGGCTGGTATATTCCTGAGTGCACGGCCCTAATACTAGAAAAAAAAGCAGGCAAAAATCCAGGGGCAAAAAGCATGGAAACAGCAATCTGAAGAATGCCTGGGGTGCACCAAGGGGAAAATATTCATCCTTCTTGAGTGTCCCTGAGAGGCACCATTCCAGAGAGGCCTCTCCAGGGACAAAGGAGCTGTCTGCACCATTTCCTTCTCCTGCACCTCAGAGCCTTCAGTGGGAAGGAACTCAGAATTGATGCTGCTTCACTTGCTTATAAGTCCCATACCCCTCTACCCTGTTAGGATGGCCACTCTCAGTCAAACTTCCTTCAGTCCCAGTGTGACAGGTCCCTTCTCCAGAAGACCAGCACAAACCCCTGCTCACACAATGTCTCCCAACAAGAGAGTTCTTCAGGGCCTCAGTTTAGTCAAAGTAGTATTAAGCAGACCAGAGCACATCTAGTTAAAATTTACCACACTCTGGCCAAGGTCCAAACACAGCCCACTTCAGGCAAAGAGAACATCTGAAAACAAATGACCTGAGGAATAGAGCAGCAAAAACACAGCAGCAGACCATATGAAGTGCATGCCCAAGACACTCCTTGAAGCACCAGGGCCTGGAAACTATATAACTTCTTCATAAATTCATTACTCTCAGGAGCAGGAAACATAACAGGCTTTTATAACACACAGAAGAATGTCAAGATGGAAGAATTCATCCAAAACGAAAGAACAAGATTAAGGTCATGGCCAGAGATCTAAGCAAAATAGATATAACATGTCTGATAGAGATTTTAAAGCAACAATCATAAGGATACTTGATGGCCTTAGGAAAAGAAGGAATGACATCAAGGAAACCCTAACCACAGAGATAAAAATGTTTAAAAAGAATCAGTCAGAAATGAAAAATGCAATACCTCAGATTGGAAACATGCTAGATGCAATGAACAGAAGGCTGGAAGAAACAGAGGAAAAAATTAGTGACCTAGAAGAAAAAAAAAAGGAAAATAAAGAAGCTGAATAAAAGAAAGAATTATTCAATGCAAGAATAGACTTGAAAAGCTCAGTGACTCCATGAAACATAATAACATTCATATTATAAGAGTTCCCAAAAGAAGAAGAGAAAGAAAAGGGGGCAGAAAATTTATTTGAGGAAATAATAGCTGAAAACTTCCCTAAACAGAGGAAGGAAACCTACATCCAGATCCAGGAGGCACAGAGAACTCCCATCAAAATCAACAAATGCAGGGGTGCCTGGGTGGCTCAGTCGATTAAGCATCTGAATTCAGTTCAGGTCATGATCCCAGGGTCCTAGGATTGAGCCACGCATCAGGCTCCCTGATCCATGAGAAGCCTGATTCTTCCTCTCCCACTCTCCCTCCTTGTGTTCCTTCTTTTTCTGTGTCTCTCTGTCAAATAAATAAATAAAATCTTTTTTAAAAATGTAAACAACAACAACAACAAAAGGAGTCCAGCACCAAGACATATGATAGTAAATTTGCAAAATATTGTGATAAAGAAAAAAATCTTAAAAGCAACAAGACAAAAGAAGTCCTTAACATACTAGAGAAGACCCATAAAGCTCCTGCAAATTTCTCAACAGAAACTTAGCAAGTCAGAAGATAGTGTCATGGTATATTCAAAATGCTGAATACAAAAAATCTGCACCCAATAATAATCTATCCAGCAAAGATATCATTCAGAATAGAAGGAAAGACAAAAATCATCCCAGACCAACAAAACCTAAAGGACTTCATAATCACTAAACCAACCCTCCAGGAAATATTAAAGGGGACTCTTTCAAGTGGAAAAGAAAGACCAAATGTAACAAAGAGTGGGAAAGAGAAAATCTCCAGATGCAAGAATAAAACAAGTAATAAACTGGCAGTAAAAGATATCTGTCAATAATTATTCTGAATGTCAATGCATTAAATACTCCAATCAAAAGACATAGTGTCAGAATGGATAACAAAAAGAAAAACCTATTGTATGCTACCTATAAAAGACATTTTAGAACTAAATACACCTGAAGATTGAAAGGGAGGGGAAAGAGAAACATTTATCATGCAAATACATATCAAAAGAAAGCCAGAGTAGCAATACTTTTATTGCACAAATTAGATTTAAACCATTAAACCAAATACTGTAAGAAGAGATGAAGGAATATATTATATCACAATAAAGGGGCCTATCCAACAAATGATATAACAATTGTAAATATTTATGCACCCAACATGGGAGTACCCAAATATGTAAAAAATTAATAATAAGCATAAGAGATTCACTGATGATAGTAAAATAATAGTAGGGGACTTCAACATCCCAATTATATCAATAGACAGATCATCAAAACATAAAATCAACAAAGAAACAATGGCTTTGGATGACAAATTGGGCCAGACAGACTTAATGATACAGTCAGAATATTCCAGTCTAAAGAAGCAGACTACACATTCTTTTCAAGTGCACATGAAATATTCTCCAGAATAGATCCCATAATGGGTCACAAATCAGGCCTAAACAAGTACAGAAAGACTGAGATCATACCATGCATATGTTCTGACCACAATGCTATGAAACTACAAGAAAAAAAAGAAGTCAACCACAAGAAAAGAAAAATGGAAAGACCACAAATATATGAAGTTAAACAACATGCTACTAAACAATGAATGGGACAACCAGGAAATCAAAGAAGAAATAAAAAATACATAGAAGCAAATGAAAATGAAAACACAATGGTCCAAAACCTTTAGGATGCAGGAAAATTGGTTCTAAGAGAGAAGTTCATAGAAATACAGGCCTACCTCAAGAAGCAAGAAAAATCTCAAATAAATAACCTAGCCTTACACCTAAAGGAGCTAGAAAAGGAGAAGCAATGAAAGTTGAAGGCCAACAGAAGAAGGGAAATGATAAAGATTAGAGCAGAAATAAATGATATAGAAACTAAACAAACAAAAAAACACAGATCACTGAAACCAGGAGTTGGTTCTTTGAAAGAATTGGTAAAATCGATAAACCCTTAACCAGACTTACCAAAAAGAAAAGATAACAGACCCAAGTAAATAAAAATCACAAATGAGAGAGGGGAAATAACAGCCAACACCAGAGAAATACAGGTAATGGTAAGAAAATATTATGAAAAACTACATGCCAACAAATTGAACAACCCAGAAGAAATGAACAAATTCCTAGAAACATATAAACTACCAAAACTGAGTCAGGAAGAAATAAAAAACTTAAACACACTGATACCAGCAAAGAAATTAAATCAGTAATCCAAAAACTCCCAACAAAGAAAAGCCCAGGGTTGGCTGCATAGAGGAATTCTAACCAGACATTTAAAGAAGAGTTAATACCTATTCTTCTCAAACTATCCTTAAAAAAATAGAAAAGGAAGAAAGACTTCTAAATTCATTCTATGAGGCCAGTATTAACCTCATACCCAAACCAGATAAAGACTCCATTAAAAAAAGAACTACAGGCCCGGATTCCTGATGAACATGGATGCAAAAAAAAAAAAAAATAGTAACAGTAATATAGTAGCAAATGAATCCAACAATACATTAAAAGAATCTTTCAATGAGATCAAGTAAGATTTATTCCTGGGCTGCAAAGGAGGTTCAATACTCACAAATCAATCAATGTGATATACCACATTAATAAAAGAAAGGAAAGAAAGGACAAGAACCAGATGAATATTTAAATAATAAACAAAAAACATTTGACAAATTATAGCATCCATTCATGATAAAAACCCTCAACAAAGTAAGTTTAGAGAGAATAACCTCAACATCATAAAGGCCTATATGAAAACCCCAGTGGTAATATCACCTTCAATAAAGAAAAACTGTGAGCTTTTTCTCTACAGTTAAGAATAAAACAGTGATGTCCGCTCTCACCACTGTTATTTAACATAGCACTAGATGTCCTACCCACAGAAATCAGACAACAAAAATAAATAAAAGGCAAACAAATCAGAAGGAATAAGTAAAACTTTCCCTATTTGCAGATGGCATTATACTCTATATAGAAAACCTGAAAGCCTCCACCAAAAATTGATAGAATAAAGTTTCAGGATACAAAATCAACATACAGAAGTTTGTTGCATTTCTATACAACAATAAAGCAGCAGAAAGAGAAATTAAGAAATCAATCTCATTTACAATTGTACTAAAAACCATAAGATACCTAGGAGTAAACCTAACCAAAGAAGTAAAAGATCTGTATGCTGAAAACTACAGAACACTTATGAAAGAAATTGAAGAGGACATAAAGAAATGGAAAAATATTCCATGTTCATGGATTGGAACAAAAAACATTGTTAAAATGTTTATACTACCCAATGGTATCTACACATTTAATGCAATCCTTATCAAAACACCAGCAACATTTTTCACAGAAATAGAAAAACAGTCTGAATATTAGTATGGAATCACAAAGTACCCCAAATGACCAAATTATTATAATTCAGGACTTCAATATTTTACAAAGCTGTAGTCATCAAGACATTATGGCACTGGCACAAAAATAGACACAGAGATCAATGGAACAGAATAGAAATGAATCCACAACTATACAGTCATTTAATCTTCAACAAAGCAGGGAAGGATATCCAATGGGGGGAAAAACAGGGTCTTCAACAAATGGTGTTGGAAAAACTGGACAGCAATATGCAAAAGAGTGAAACTAGACCACTTTCTTACACCATTTACAAAAACAAGTTAAAATGGGTGAAAGATATTCCATGTCCTAAATAATAGACATGAAACCATTAGAATTCTAGAGGAGAACACAGGCAGTAACATCTTTGGTATCAGCCATAGGAACTTATTACTAGACATGTCTTCTGAAACAAGGGGAAAAAAAGCAAAAATAAACTGTTGGGACTACAACAAAATAAAAGGCTTCTGTTGCTAATTGAACATAATACTTTTAAAAAATAACAAAATAAAGTGTATGATGAAAAAATTAAAAAATAAAAAGCTGCTGTTACTGAACACTACATCTGAAACTAATTGTGTACTATATATTGGTTAAATGAATTTAAATAAAAACAAATAAATAAAAAGCTTCTGCACAGCAGAAGAAATAATCAACAAAACTAAAAGGCAACATTTGGAATGGGAGAAGATATTTACAAATGACTAATCTGATAAAGGATTAATATCCAAACTGCATAAAGACATTATAAAATTTAGAAAACCTTATAAAACTTAAATATAATGACCTTATAAAACCCCCAAAGAGAATAATCCAATTAAAAATGGGCAGAAGATATGAATAGACATTTTTCCAAGGAAGACATACATATGGCCAAGAGATACATGAAAAGATGCTCAATATCACTCATCAGGGAAATAAAAATCAAAACTATGATGATATATCACTTCATACCTAAAGCCTACCTAAATCCTAAAGAATTTAGGTCAGAATCCTAAAGCCTACCTAAAGCCTAAAGAATTAGGTCAGAATCCTAAAGCCAACCACACAAGAAACAGCAGTTGTTGTTTTAGAGGATGTGGAGAAAGGGGATCCCTCCTGAACTGTTGTTGGGAATGCAAACTGGCACAGGCACTGTGGGAAATAGTATGGAGGTTCCTTCAGAAAGTTAAAGGTAGAACTACCCTACCATCCAACAATTGCTCTACTACTTATCCAAAGAATACAATAATAATAATTTGAAGGAATACATGCACCTTGATGTTTTTAGCAGCATGTCCTTCAGTAGATTGAGTACCATTTAAGCAAGGAATTCTAGGCTCTTTACTAACTTAAACAGTCTGGAAGGAGATGGCACATATTCCAGGTAAACATACAGTTGGTACTGCAAATTCTGCCGATCAGATCTCTCATCCCATGGAAAAAGGTGCAGCTACAATAGGGCTAGGACAGCGTCCTGAACCTGGGGCAGAAGGTTTCCTTTATTTAGGTCTAAGGGTGATACTGGCATTACCACCAACAATTTTTAGCCATGTCCTCAACTTAAAATCTATCTAAACTTTTATAAAATATGACTTCTCCCAAATAGAAATTAGAAAACCTCTTCAATGCTTTCTTGGTGTCCTATGCTACTCCCTATTATAGCATTTATGTTCTCTTGTAATTTGTGTTTACTTGCCCTATATACCTTTGGGGCAGATGTGTTATTTATCTTTGTATTCTGAGGGCTAACATAAGGAAAAAAAAGAATTATTTGTTCACGAAAAATTGTCAACTATACATGAAAACAATTTTTTTCATGCAATTCAAAGAACAAGATGGCTAGATAACAACTTGGTTTTACTAGGTTCAAAGTCTTTCTCCCTAAGTAGGAGAGAAATTGACAATTTTATACTACTTCACGCCATCAATTCTAATATTCAAAGCTTGTTGCAAAATAAGTCTGTGTTTTGAGGGGGAAATGACTATCATTATTTTTCTCCGGTTGGAGAATTAGAACAAAGTCTGAGTTCTGAAAGTTCTGAAGACTTTTTACTTTAGTTGTTTAAGTTGTGTTTTTCTATGTAAGGCACATAGGGAGGCATTGCCCTGATAGGTGTTGTATAAATGAGAAATAGTTTAAAAATATGGTTCTTGAGCCTGATAATGATTTCTACTATTTAATTGTTCTTGTTTTATTTTATATTACTTTGTTGTTCCCATTGTTTCCATTAGTGATTATCTTCAAGGCAATTTAAAAGCTCTTCTTCTAACCTGCTGATTAAAAATTAATTTTAGATTTTCCTGGAAAGTAGGGTAAGTATCTCCTAAGGAATAACAGTGGGCTTTCACTTTAATCACCTGTGAACACTTCCTGAGCCTCCACGTGGAACTTTATGAGGAATTACGAGTCCTGGCAGTGACATTCCCATGGGAAGAGATGGGGATGAAACCACGCATGCCAAGTTTAGTCTTAGCTGGAGCTAATAACATTAGCATTTGAAATCAATGGCACAGCATGAAGGAGAAAAAGTGTCTGATAAGCAGCTTCCCATTTGTCCAGAATCACTGTCAGCAAAAAGTACATAAAATTCCAATTGAATAAATTGGAATCATCTTGCAGATGTAGTGTTTCTGTAGGTCCTTTCCTTTTTTGAAAAGTGTCAAAAATATGCCTGGCCTTTACTGATTAGGCAAGTACCTCCACAGACAGAAAAGCATCTCCTTTATGCCCTATAAAATATGCATACTATGTTTTCATTTATTTTGAAAAATAATTCCTTTCTCCTTAATTGGTAAAGAAAATTCAGCACTGATTCTTTTTTATTGAACACCCTGAATTGAATGTGAGCCCAACATTCTACAATGACAATATGTAATCTCAAATGGTTGTTAAGTATAAAGGATAATTGTAACTTCATAAAAATAATTATTTACTAATTATATACTAAGAGATTATAGAAATGCTTATTAAAAGGAAAGGATTTCTGGGGTGCCTGGCTGGCTCAGTTGGTTGGACTTCTGCCTTCAGCTCAGGTTATGATCCCAGGGTTCTGGATCAAGCCCTGCCTTAGGATCCCTGCTCAGTGGAGAGTCTGCTTCTCCCTTCTCCTTCTCCCTCTACCTCTACCCTCAGCTCATGCTCTCTCTCTCTCTCTCTCTCATCTCTATCTCTAAAATAAATAAATAAAATATTTTAAAAGGAAAGGATTTCTACATCTTTCTTTTCCTTGTTATATCACTCTTTCTTTAGGTAAAACATCTGTCACTAAGAAAATATGTAATTTCCTTAGTATCAAGTTAGGCCCTCCACATGATTGCTAAACACTCTGAAATCTGGTTGTAATAATAATAAAAAAAAACTTCCTTAATAATGGAAAAAAATAAGCGATCTTTAAGAGAACAGAACCATGGGCGCCTGGGTGGCTCAGGTGGTTGAGCGACTGCCTTCAGCTCAGGTCATGATCCCGGACTTCCAGGATTGAGTCCCGCATCGGGCTCCCAGCTCCTTGGGGAGTCTACTTCTCCCTCTGACCTTCTCCTCTCTTATGCTCTCTCTCACTCATTCTCTCTCAAATAAATAAATAAAATCTTTAAAAAAAAGAACAGAACCATGTTGGCACATTGATTTGTTTAAAAAAATACAAGATTCAAAGAAATAGATCTGGCTTTTTGTCCTACATCTGATGACACACAGCTATGTGTCCATGAAAAAAGTCACTTACTATTTCTCAGTTCCTCTCTCTTTGAAACCTTGGCAATACAAAATTGGCCTTCCTAATTTTTAGTGTGTGAGATATTAACTAAAATTATTATTTTTTGCTTTACATACAAGAAAACACTATGCAAATCTGAAGAAACAGTAAAATATAAAGAATGACACACTGAATCAAACAAAAACCTCTCTATTAATTCTATACAGTACAAAAAAGATATTCTTTTCCTATACAACTTGATAAGAATATGAACACCTTATATCCTACATATCATTATTTTTCCATTACTAGCCTACTATGGATATGTCATCCAATATTATTTCTATACCACTTTGAATTTATTCCCTTTCTTTTTCCCCTTCTTCTTTTCTTCTATTCTTTTCCTATTCTTATAGCTCTTCCTTCCAACATTTATTTTTTTAATTTTTTTAAAGATTTTATTTATTTATTAGACAGATCACAAGTAGGAAGAGAGGCAGGCAGAGAGAGAGGAGGAAGCAGGTCTCCCTGCTGAGCAGAGAGCCCAATGCGGGGCTCGATCCCAGGACCCTGGGATCACGACCGGAGCTGAAGGCAGAGGCTTTAACCCACTGAGCCACCCAGGCGCCCCATCCTTCCAACATTTAATGAAGACCCATTATTGTTCTAGGTGATAGAAAAACAGAGGGGATATAATGGAATGCTAGAAAACTTAAAGACAGTGAAACATGTTATAATAGGATGAGACAAGTATTTCCACTTAACTGTGTCTAGAGGTATTAGAAGAGGACTGATAAAAGATAAAACTCAAGAAGTAGGGAGGGACAGATTATGAAGGTCCTTATTATGCTCTTTAGGGGTTTCTATTTTAAACCATAGGTAATTATATCTAGTGAAGAATTATAACTAAGGGCAAAAGATAATATTTTTGAACATTTTAATTCTGTCAACCATGAGGAGAAAGATAAGGTAGGCAAAAATATTTGGTAGGAAAATCAATTTTGAGAGTGTTTCAAGAATTTGACCAGTATATTATAAAAAGTGTGAACTCAGATTGCTGCAATGGAGATGGTAGAAAAGGAGACAGAATTGAGGTATATAGAAGAACAGAGGGACTGATGGACCATACATAGAATATGAGAAAGAGGGAGAATTTGAGGGTGACTACAAGAGAAGATGCAGTTTTGGGAGACAACAAATATCAATTTTAGGCACGTTAAATTTGACTTGTCTCTGAGACATTCATAAGGAGAGCAACATAGGAAGATAGTACCTCAGTGTTTTCAGATAGGTTGTTTTCTCCCCCTGAGCATTATTAATTCTTAATCTCTTAGTCTGGTTAATGCTCAGTTATCTTTGAGGTCTTACTTTAAATATTATTGCTTAGGGAGGTTAAGTCCCCTTCCCCACTTATTTGTTCTCACAGCATTCTCTAATTTTCATTCCTAGAATCCCTAATTTTAAATTTACATTTATCTGTGCTAATATTTAACATTCATTTCTCCCAATAGACAGTGGAATCCATGAGGGCAAGAATAATGCATATGTATTCTTTTCTGCTGTATCCCCAGAGCATAGAAGAGTACCTGATGCAGATAAATGATTCTTTTTTTAAAAGATTTTATTTATTTATTTGACAGACAGAGATCACAAGTAGGCAGAGAGGCAGGCAGAGAGAGAGAGAGGAGGAAGCGGGCTCCCTGCTGAGCAGAGAGCCTGATGCAGGGCTTGATCCCAGCACCCTGGGATCATGACCTGAGCTGAAGGCAGAAGCTTTAACCCACTGAGCCACCCAGGCACCCCAGATAAATGATTCTTAAGTGAATAAATTTGACTTAGGTTTTAGGGATGAGCTCTGCCTAAGGATGCAGTTTTATAGGATAACAACATAGTTGCTGATAGGAGGTCAAAAAAACAAAGCCATGACAGTAGATGGAATTGCCTAAATACAATGCATGGAATGGGACAAGTGCAAGGGATGAAAGAAATTAGAAAATTTAATCCAATGAGGTAGGATCATTGACTTGTTCACCTTTGTACCTTCAGAGCTTACAATGGGGTCTGAGATATGAAGAGCATGCATGTATTTGTTGAATGAATGAATGAAATGTTTAAATATCTATATTTATAATAATAAATAATATAATAATATTATAAATTATTATTAAAAATTTAAACATCTATATTTAGAAGGCTGCAAATTATACATATGAGAAGATAATTACAATGCTTCTCTTATATCTTCTCTCATATCTCCTCTTTCTGTGCAAAAATTTCCTGGTTCCCTCTACTATCTCTGCTATGTAGTTTCTAGACATTTTACTCTCCAGTCCCTTGTCTTCTCAAAAGACCATGTCATTTTTAAAAGGCATTAATTGTCATGATGAGCACTAGGTGTCATATGGAATTGTTTAATCATTGTATTATACACCTGAAACTAATATAACACTGTATGTTAACTACACTGGAATTAAAATTTTTAAAAAATTTAAAAGGCACATCCCCCACAACTTAACCCAAGATTAACAGTGTGGTCTGACCAGCAGAAGATGACTACTACTTTATTGTGGATTTCCACTATATGAATGCAGACTGATATTTCACTATTTTCATAGCAACAATACATGTTTCTAACATGCACTCTAAGTCAACAGAAGCATCTATTTTACATAAACAGCTCCTAAAGAGTTTCACCCTTCTCCTATACTTTCACAGTTAATTTTTACAACTTAGTAGAATCCATCACAATAGTTTTATCATTTTAGTCTGTCAGATTTTTCCTATTAAATCTTAGCTGTATATTAGTATTTTTTTAAGATTTTATTTATTTGATAGACAGAGATCACAAGTAGGCAGAGAGAGAGGAAGGGGAGCAGACTCCCCACTGAGCAGAGAGCCCGATGCAGGGCTCAATCCCAGGACCCTGGGATTATGACCTGAGCTGAAGGCAGAGGCTTTAACCCACTGAGCCACTCAGGTGCCCCTGTATATTAGTATTTTGTCAATCTATGTCATCCACAAATTTGATAAGCTTATCTACATTCTTTGTCTTAATTAAGTTTTTTGGTAAAATGTAAATGATTAATTAAGTCCAATATCTGAGCCCTATAGTTAGTTATTCAATAGAGATGGCCTTCCAGATACAAAATTCATCTATATCACATTTTTCTACATTATAATTCCATTTAATTTCTATACAATAAATCACCATTGAACAACTATTATTTATAAAACATGTTGATGGCCAGGATATTATACAAGGATAATATGTGATGTTTCCTTCAAAAAATGGTTGAAATCCTGATACATGTCTACGGCCATACCACCCTGAACGCGCCCGATCTCGTCTGAAATCCTGATACATTATGGCTGTGAAATCTTCTTAATCTAAAAATATAACAAAGGTGACATATTTAATCATATTTATATCATAAGACCCTAAACTCTATTACGTAAAAATTTTGGATCTTCTGTTAAGTATTACCATCAACATACGCCACATTTACATATAGCACATGCTCTGAAGTGAGATGACACATAATACAGTAAAGCTTAATGGAATTAAGTATACTTTATCCCTTTTTTTCCATGTCAGGATCATTATACTCTAATGAAGGAGTCCAAAAAAAAAAATCATTAGAACTTAAAAAGGATAGTGAAAGAATAAAGATGAATAACTACCTATTGTGTTGTGTTGTCTAGGATGTGCTCTGAGTAACATAGATTCAAATCAAAAGTAAAAATGGGAATAACAGATATCTATCAAGGAGAGGTCCTTTGCTTGTAAACAGACTTTTAAATATGAGTCCATTAAAGTATCCGGTGACATTTATCTCAAAGGATGTATATTTCAGGAAGCCTCCTTGAGGTACGATTTTCAAAAGAGTAAAGGCTATCCTCTGCAATATTGAATTTGTGTTTTATAGAGGCTTTCTGGCATGGTCTTTGTTACATAATCTTTTTTGAAACTTAATGTCACTTAAGCACTCCTGCAGGTCTGCTAATGTAACAAGAAATGAATGGTTTTAAAAAGTGTTAGGGAATTAGAGAACAATATTAAAGAGGAAGATGATTCCTTGAGTAGAGCGTACCACTTCAATTTAGACATAATGTTTAAAATATTTTTCAATAGATGTAGAAAAGACATTTGACAAAATTAAAAAAAAATTCTTGGGACACTACATCAAAAACTAATGATGTATTGTATGGTGACTAACATAACAATAAAAAATCATGATAAAAACTTTTAAAATTAGGCATAAAAGGTAAGTACCTAAACATAATAAAGGCCATATATGACAAGACAACAGCTAACATTATATGGAATGGTGAAGGGTTAAAAACTTTTCCTCTAAGATCAGGAACAAGATTGAGGTAACCACTCTCACCGCCTTTATTCGGTATAGTGCTAAAGTTCTACCTATAGCAATAAGGCAAAAAAAGAGAAATTAAAAAAAATCAGAATTAGAAAGGAAGAGGTAAAATTATCTCTATATGCAGATGATATGATTTTATATGTAGAAAAAATTTTTTGTGTATGGAGAAAATTTTAAAGTCTCAACCAAAAACCTGTGAGATCTAATCAAAGAATTCAGTAAATTTACAGGATTTAAAAAATTAACCTACAAAAATTAGTAGTGTTTCTATATACTAATCATGGAGTTTTGGGAAAAGAGACAAATTGACACCTTTTATAATAGCATTAAAAACAATAAAATGCTCCAGAATACATTTAACAAAGGAGGTGAAAAAAATCTTTACTTTGAAAGCCACAAGACAATGATCAAAGAAATCAAAGAATACACAAATGGAGAGGTATCCTGTGATTATGGAATGGAAGAATTAATATTGTCAAAATGTCAATACTACCAAAATGAAAGATAGATTCAATTCAATACCTATCAAAATTCCAATTACATATTTTACAGAAGTAGAAAAAAACTCATAAAAATCTATGTGTAACCACTAAAGACCCTAAATACCCCAAATACTCAAATAAATCCTGAGGAAGAACAAAGAAGGCACCACACTTCCTGATTTCAAGCACTACTATGAACTTATCGCCATCAAAACAGTATGGCACTAGGTAGTATAGACATTTTAACAATGTTTATTCTTCTGATCCAAGAACATGGAATGGTCTTCCACCTTTTTATGTCTTCTTCGATTTCTTTCATGAGTGTTCTGTAGTTCCTCGAGTACAGATCCTTTACCTCTTTGGTTAGGTTTATTCCCAGGTATCTTATGGTTCTTGGTGCTATAGTAAATGGA
>PISX010029946.1:0-19360 GCA_004024625.1 Mellivora capensis | reverse complement strand
AGAGCTCACTCCTCGGCTCTGTCTCTGTAGCCAGCTTCCCGCTCCGATACCTGCTAGCTCTGCGACACTCAGACACCCTTCTGTGACCCTGCGGGACCTGGGGCCACGCTGACCCCGCGTGGGCTTCACCCCGGTTTAGCCTCTGGAGCGATGTCCCTCCGTGGAGCAGACTTTTAAAAGTCCCGATTTAGTGCTCCGCCGCTTGCCGGGAGCCGGCCCCTCCCCCGCGGTCTATCCTCCCGTCGCTTTCGATTCACTTCTCCGCCGGTCCTACCTTCCAGAAAGTGGTCGGTTTCCTGTTTCCAGAATTGCTGTTCTTCCTCTCTTCGATCTCCCGTTGGATTTGTAGGTGTTCGCAGTGGTTTGATAAGCTATCTAGCTGATCTCCTGCTACCTGATGTCGTCTCAGCTGCTACTTCTCCGCCATCTTGCTCCTCCTCCTCACACTTTAAATATTATACTCCACTTTCTTTTGCTTGCATGGTTGCTGAAGAAAAGCTCATTATAATTCTTATGCTTCCTCCTTTATTGGCTAGGCACTTTCCCCTTCAGGCTTCTTTTAATAGTTTTTCTTTCATATTCTGAACCTTGAGTATGATATGCTTATGCATAGATTTTTAAAAAAAATTTAATCCTGCTTGGTGTTCTCTGGGTTTCCTAGATAAGTGGTTTGTTGTCTATCATTAATTGGGGAAATTTGCAATTATTATTGATTCAAATATTTCTTCTGTCCCTTCTCTTTTTCTTCTACTTCTGGTATTTCCATTATGTTTATGTTACTCTGTTTCTAATTGTCCCACAATTCTTGAATAGTCTGTTCTGCACTTTTCATTCTCCACCACCCCCCATTTTATGCTTTGTTTTTAAAAGTTTCTATTGACATTTCTATTGACATTACTGATTTTTCCCTTGGTTATGTGCAGTGAAGTCATTAGCCCCTGGATGGCATTCTTCACTTCTGTTATAGTATTTTTTTTTATTTCTAGCATTTCCTTTTGATTTTTTTCTTAAAGTTTCCATCTCCCTGCTTACATTTCCCACCTGTTCTTGCAGTTTGTCCACTTTTATTCTAGAATCACTAGCATATTATTAATGGCTTTTTAAAATCCCAGTTGTGGTAATTCCAACATCTCTCTCATACTGGTCTCTCATTCTGGTTCTGTCTCTATCTCTTCAAACTCTTGGGTTTTGTTTTTGTTTTTGTTTTGTCTTTTAGTATGCCATCTTGGTTTTTTGTTGTTGTTGTTGTTGTTGTTGAAAACTGCACATGATGGACTGGTAAAAGGACCTGAGCTATGTAGGTCTTTAGTGTGAGGTTTTATTTTTATCTGCCTAGGAGTTAGAATGTGTTTATTATTTGCTATAGTTTTTAATGTCAGAGGCTAAAATTTCCTCTCTTGCCCTTATCTTCCTATTCTTTGCTGTCTTTTGGTTTCCCTTAAGACTACTTTATAAATAAAGTTTGAAACATTCTTCTGTTCATTTTCTTTCCTTCTCCTTTGCTACATTCTTTTTCCTATTATCCTACTCTTTTTTTCCTCCAAAGAAAATAAAAGTCCTTAGTGATATTAACATTTTTAATATGTCATATTAATGCCACATTTTATTATAGTTGTTTTACTTCCTCCCTACTAGATTGCAAGTCCCTTGGAGTGGGTACTGTATATTTTCATCTTTGTATGTATTACACCTGGTACATAATCAATGCTCAATATATACTTATGAAATTATTATAGGCAGCTGCTAATAAACATTTTAACATTACTGCTACAGATATTCCCCATTATATATCTCTTACTTCCAGTGCCTGTCCAGTGGTTCTTAACTCTGACTCATAATAGAATCCCATTTAGGGGGAAATTTTAAAATATAAAAGTAGGTCTGTAGGAAAGATTGTCAAAATGATTAGAAAATAGGATAGCTCAGCATAGAAATGATAACTATAAAACAACCAAAAGGAAGTTTTAGAACTGAAAATTCCATTATCTGAAATGAAAAATTCACTTGAATGTCATTAACAGTTTAAACATGCATAAGAAATAATGACTGAACTTGAGAAGAGTACAATAGAAACCATTCAACCTGAAGAACAGAGGCAAAATGAATTAAAAGATAATAGAGAACAGAGTCTTGGTGGTCTGTGGGGTAATATCATGCAATATATGTGAAGTTGGAGAATCAGAGAAAATGGCTGAACAAATGAGACAAATTGGCTGCAATTTTATCAAATGTAGTACAAAAAATCAATTTAATATTCAAAAAGCTGAGAAACCTCCAAAGAAAGACAAATATAAAGAAAATACCACCTGTGTACATCGTAGCCAATGAGAAAGAAAATTTTGTGAATGAAAAAGGTTTTTTGCACTCAAAAGAACAGTGAATGAAAATAGACAAAAAAAAAATTGAGCCCCATAATCTTCAAAGTGGTGAAGAAAACCTATTATTCCATAATTGATTTATGTCCAGTGAAAATATCCTTTAATAAAAAGACAAAACGAAGAGAAATTGTGGTAGATTGTACTTTCCAAGTATGTCCATAACAATAAATGTAACTAGAATAAATAATCTAATTAGAAGACAGATTCCCTGGGGGAAAAAAAGCAAGCTGAAATTATAAGCTGTCTAAAACATATGCACTTTAAATACAAAATCCTAAATATTGTAAAAGATGAGAAAAGATATACAATGCAATCAATAAGCATAAGAAAGCTTGGTGTAGCTCTCTTAAAGTCAAACAGAGTAGTTTCAATATTATTGGTACATATTACCAAAGATAAAGAGGGTAATAAAATGGTTAATTCATCAGAATGACATAGTCCTCAATATGTAAGTACTTAATAACAGAGCTTTAAAACTTGAAGAAGCAACTGACAGAATTATTGATAGAACTGATAGAATTCGTGGGAGAAATAGACAAATCTACAACAGTAGAGGATTTTTAACACCTCTTACACAACAAGTCATAGAACAACTCATCAGGAAAAAAAAAATCAACAGAGTCATAGATCTGAGGAATTCATTTCCTTGACCTTATTAACATTGTGGAGCACTATGCCCAGCAATTGTTGAGTATTTATTCTTTTTGAATGCACATAGTATATTCACTAAGGTAAACCACATTTAGACTATAACGCAAGTCTCAGTAAATTTAAAAGATTTGAAATTGCACCAGAGTATGTTCTCTGGTTGCCAACCAGATTCAATTCTAATTCAATTCTGATTGAATTAGAAATCAGTAATACTAAGATATAAATAAAATATTAGCATATTTGGAATTTAAGGAGCATACTTTTAAAAACCCATGGGTCAGAGAAGAAACTACATGGAAATTAGAAAGTATTTACAACTGAATGATAATGATAATGCAATATATTAAAATTTATGGGAGGAAGCTGGAGCAAGTCTTGAGAGAGTGTGAATGTTTACATTAGTAAAGAAGACAAGATTAAAATCAATGATCTAGTTTGCTACTTAAAAATATAGAAAAAGAAGAGCAAAATAAGCCTAAAATAAGTAAAAGAAAAATAATAATAAAGAGAAGAAATCTGTAAAGTAGAAAACAGAATAAAGAAAAAAACAGAAAATTAACATAGATAGCACAGCTATTTGAAAAGATTAATAAAACTTAAAAATCTCTGGCAAAATTCATCAAGAATTTTGAAAAGAAATCAAGAAAAGAAAAACACAAATTACCAAAATTAGAATAAAAGAGAGGATATCACTCTGATCATTAAGGATAGTAAGGGAGCAGTGTGAGTAACTTTATGGTCAATATATTTGATAACCTAGATAAGAGACAAATTCCTTAAAATCTTGACTTGTCAGGGGCACCTGGGTGACTCAGTCAGTTAATCATCTGCCAGGGTCTTGGGATGGACCCCTGTGTCAGTCTCCCTGCTCAGTGGGGAGTCTGCTTCTCCTCCCTTTGCTGCTCCCCCTGTTCTTCTCACTCTCTCTCTCTCAAATAAACAAAATATTTTTTTAAAAGACATTCATGGAGGACATGGGGAAATGGAGAGGAGAAGGGAGTTGGGGGAAATTGGAGGGGGAGATGAACCATGAGAGACTATGGACTCTGAAAAACAATCTGAGGGTTTTGAAGGGGGGGGGAGTTGGGTGAGCCTGGTGGTGGGTATTATGGAGGGCACGCATTGCATGGAGCACTGGGTGTGGTGCATAAACAATGAATTCTGGTACACTGAAAAGAAATTTAAAAAATTAAGAATTTAAAAAAAACATTCACTTGTCAATATAGACACATAAAGAAATGGAAGATCTCAATAGCACCACATCTATTAAGGTATTTGAATTATCAAACACACTCTCTCTGTCTCTCAGACACACACACACACACACACACACACACACACACACACCTCCAAACAAAAGCAACAACAAATAACTTCTAGGTCCAGGTGGTGGGATTGGTGAATGCTATAAAACATTTAAAGAAGGAAAAAAGGAAGAAATAATACCAAACTTACACAACTCTCAAGGAAACTAAGCTTATTTTATAAGACCAACGTAACCCTGATAGCTAAACCTTATAAAGACATTAAAGAAAGAGAAAATTATAGGCCAATATTCCTCACAATAGGTGCACACACACACAAAGATATCCTTGAGAAAATGTCAGCAAATCAAATCTAGCAATACATAAAAAGGATACTACATCATGACAAGTGAACTTTAGCCCAGGAATTCAAGGTAGGTTTAACATTATAAAGTCCATCAGTTTGTTATTTTTTTTTAAAGATTTTATTTATTTATTTGACAGAGAGAGAGAGATCACAAGTAGGCAGAGAGGCAGGCGGGGGGGCGGGGGGGGCGGGAAGCAGCCTCCCTGCTGAGCAGAGAGCCCCATGTGGGGCTTGATCCCAGGACCCTGAGGCCATGACCTGAGCCGAAGGCAGAGACTTAACCCTCTGAGCCACCCAGGTGCCCCCATCAGTTTGTTATTTTAACTTAGTTTATTATTTTATTTTCATTCCGGTATAACTAACATACAGTGTTACATTAGTTTCAAGTGTACAATATAGTATTTCAACAATTCCATACATCACCCAGTGCTCATCACAGCAAGTGCACTCCTTAATCCCCATCACCTATCTCTCCCATTCCCCCACTTACCTCCCCTCTGGTAACCATCAGTTTGTTCTCTATAATTAAGAGTCTGTTTCTTGGTTTCTCTCTCTCTCTCTCTCTCTCTGTCTTTTTTCCTTTGCTCATTTGTTTTCTTTCTTAAATTTCACATGAGTACAAACATGGTATTTGTCCTTTTCTAACTGACTTATTTCACTTAGCATTATACTCTCTAGATCCATCCATGTCATTGCAAATAACAATATTTCATTCTTTTTTATGGCAGAATAATATTTCACGGTGTATATATATTGCATCTTCTTTATCCACTCATCTATTGATGTAAAGTCCACCAATTTCATTTACCACTTTAGTAAAGGAGAAAATCCATATAATTATCTCAATAGATTAAAAAAATATTTGAAGGTAATCAAGACAATGCTGTATTGACACACATAATAGATCAGTGGAACAGAATGCAGAGTCCAGAAATAGACCATATAGATGGTCAATTGAATTTCAACAAAGGTGGTAAGACTATTCAGTGAGGAAAAATGTTTTTTCAATAAATGATGTTGGAACCCTGGATTGATGTATGAAAAAAAAAATAATCTTGGACTCCTACTACCCTTGTACATACAAAACTGATGTAAGGGGTGGAGCTGGAAGCTCCTGTGGGTTCCCTTCTCTCCTACACACTGTCCAGCCCTTAAATCGCTCTGCAAGCACTACCAAAGAAGGATCTAGACTTTTGTGACTTATGGAATACTGGACCCCACCATCCCCACCAACTTGGGCCCAGCAGAGCCCTGAGTGTGTGGATACAGCTAGAAGAGCCTGAACCACAACAGGACTCCTCTTCTTGGCCCATTGGGTTTCATATGCTAATTAGTCACCAGGAGTTCTGCATCCTAAGAACTTTAAAGAATCTAACAGGGAAGCAAAATCCAGAAGAAAGCCTGAAGTGGTTTCCTCTGGCTTGTTGAAGCAGCTGTAGGCTTGAGCTGTAGGGTTGTAGGGTTGAGATGTAGGGTTGAGATGAGAGTGCGAAAACCTGAGACAGAAAAATGGATAATGGACATGGAATCACCTGAATTTGCAAAGAGGTGATGGGTGAAGATGTGGAAGCCTACTGACCATCTGAATTCAAAGCCACTGGTCATGGCCTCTGTGTCTATTCCAACCATCCACCTGCTTCCTGCCAGGTAGTGGCTACTGAGATGCTAACAAGCCTCTGACTGAGAAGCCTCACACTGGGACAGAAGAGCAAAGTGACTCTGGATGAGTGACATCCATGCACATGGTTGACAAGGAGCAGAAGGCTGAGAGTGGGCAGAAAATGGTAGTCAGATGAAGGGAGGAAGTTCAAGGTTTATGAAGAAGTAGGTTATTGGTCCTAGAAAGGACCTAGATCAGGAAGGGCCTTGAGTGCTGAACCTGAGCCTAATTTCCCTGCTTGAGCAGAAAGCAGTGTTTTCAATTAGCTCTGTACTGATTGTGTAATACCAGCTGATGTGGAAGTAGGTGATGTTCCTGGCATTCACACAGAACCTACACAGAGCTGTGTATAGGTACAGAGGCAGACCTTGACTGCCAGGAGCCTGGTGTCCAGGTGGGTGGGATGAGGAGCACTCCCTAATGGCTTGGGGCAGTGGGGAGAGAGCAGCTTCTGGTGCCAGGGGAAAGGCAAGCTGCAGACTCCATGCCAGCTATGGGGGCCAGGCCTCCATTTTGGGGTCCCAGGACCTTTTTCTTCCTTGTCTTTGGTGTTCTGCTGCTGGTGAGTCCCTTCTGTGGTTCCTGGCTCAGGAAGGAGAGCCTCATGGCCAGGAGCAGGGAATACAGTAGTGCTTTCCTGGGTCACCAGAGGCAGCAGTGAGTTGGGGAAGGACCAACAGTGGGTGGAGTCAGGGAAGAGCCTTCTAGCAACAGCACCCACCCAGACCCAGGGGGAGCAGAGACCCCCACCCCGGTCTCGAGCAGGTCTGGCTGCCCTGGAAATGAATTCCAGAACAAGGAGGACTCGCCTATGTGAAAGATGAAACAAAATAGACTCCCTTATGTCAAAGGATTTTTAAATGGAGTCAGAAGGACATTCAGGAGATGTAGGACTTCCTCATCCTTACTAGGTAGAACCATAAATAGAGCTACCCTATGACCCTGCAATTGCACTGGGAATTTACCCCAAAGATACAGATGGAATGAAAAGAAGGGCCATCTGTACCCCAATGTTCTTAGCTGCAATGGCCACAGTCACCAAACTGTGGAAAGAACCATGAATTTTTGAATTGGAGCAAATTACAAAAATTCTAAGAATTCTGCAAGAACACCTACAACTTGTTACAGTAATGGACTTTTGCTTAGTAATAGCCTTAGCAACCAATTACATTTAGCCAAGATTAGCTTTCTGCCACCAACAGGGTAACTTTTGTCCAAGGGTGCAAGAGCATGGCTCAGGTGTCCCAAACACCAGGTTCAGCCACTCCCTGCTGATAAAATCCAAAGGCAGAGAGACCAGAGGTGGTGAAACAAGAAAGGAATTTATTCAGTGGGGCCAACACCAGGAAGACAGTAGAATAGTGTCCTCAAAACAGTCTACAAGGTGCTGAAAATACTTGTAGGTTTATGTAAGGAAGACGTGGGGACAAAAGTTGGTGGAATGGAGGCTTTATGGCTTGAATGTTTAGTCCATGAGGTCTTTTGCCTGAGTTATCTGATAAGCTGGGGGGAAGAAAGACAAACTGGAAAGAACTTCATAAACTAGAAAGTTGTTACTAGAGGTCCTCTTTCAACATCAATCAAAATTCTTGTAAGCAACATATACAAGTTTTTTCTCTTTGTCTCTAGAAATCCCTGACTCTTTCTCCCTAGTGGGACACTATTTGGGTTGTTATCCAAATCTGTGTGCCCCAAATTATAATTCTTTGATCCTAAATAAATGCTTTTACTTAAATTATTGTTTCCTGACAATTTTAGGTTGACACTAGCAAGCCTTGATGTGGCCTTTCTCTTCCCTTTCTTTTAAAGACTTATTGGGAGCCTGCTTCTCCCTCTGCCTCTGCCTGCCACTCTGTCTGCCTGTGCTCCCTCTCTCCCTCTCTCTCTGACAAATGAATAAATTTAAAAAAAAAATTAAAAAAAAAACTTATTTATTCATTTGTTGTTTGTTTGTTTGTTTGTTTGTTTTAGAGATAGAACACAGTAGTGGGAGAAGGAGCAGAGAGGGAGGGAGAGGGAAGAGAGGAAAGAATCTCAAGCAGACTCTGTGCTGAGCATGGAGCCTGACATGGGGCTTGATCTCACGACCCTGAGATCATGACCTAAGCCAAAATTATGTTTAACTTACTGAGCCACCCAGGCACCCCCTTCATTTTCTTTTTCATGGCCTCTATTTTATGAAAATTAATAAAGGTAAACCTCACTAAAATAGAGTAAAGAGGTTCAGCCAGGGGAGCTTCATGTCCTACCACCTTCTCAACTGCAGACCCAACAGAAACACACAGATCTTGCAGGGGATACTAGTTTACTATTACAGCAGCAGGAAGGACGGGTGCCCTCCAGCCCGGTCCCTACATTGAGACACAGTCACAATGTAGCCAATGAGAAGCCACTATACTTCTA
This sequence comes from Mellivora capensis, assembly GCA_004024625.1. Lineage (NCBI taxonomy): Eukaryota > Metazoa > Chordata > Mammalia > Carnivora > Mustelidae > Mellivora > Mellivora capensis. The sequence continues at coordinate 10,657 of PISX010029946.1, read as the reverse complement.
GCTTCCAGTTTACTCCAATAGACTTTTTGTTTATTTTTTTATTTGTTTTTAATTATGTTAGTCACTATACAGTACATCATTAGTTTTTGATGTAGTGTTCCATAATTCATTGTTTGCATATAACACCTAGTGCTCCATGCAATACATGCCCCCCTTAATACCCATCACTGGGCTAACCCATCCCCCACCTCCAACCCCTCTAAAACCCTTGGTTTGTTTCTCGGTGTCCATAATCTCTCATGGTTCATCTCCCCCTCTGATTTCTAGCCCTTCATTTTTCCCTTCCTTCTCCTAATGTCCTCCACGCTATTCCTTGTGTTCCACAAATAAATGAAACCATATGATAATTAACCTTCTCTGCTTGACTTATTTCACCTAGCATAATCTCCACCAGTTCCAACCATGTTGATGCTAAAGTTGGGTATTCATCCTTTCTGATGGTTGAGTAATATTCCACTATATATATGGACAACATCTTCTTTATCCATTCATCTATTGAAGGGCATCTTGGCTCTTTCCACAGTTTGGCTATTGTGGATATTGCTGCTATGAACATTGGGGTCCATGTGGCCCTTCTTTTTACTCCATCTGTATCTTTGGGGTAAATACCCAGTAGTGCAATTGCTGGGTCATAGGGTAGCTCTATTTTTAACTTTTTGAGAAACCTCTACACTGTTTTCCAAAGTAGCTATACCAGCTTGCATTTCTACCAACCGTGTAAGAGAGCTTCCCTTTCTCCACATACTTTCCACCATTTGTTGCTTCTTGCCTTGTCAATTTTTGCCATTCTAACTGGGGAAAGGTGGTATCTTAATGTGGTTTTGATTTGAATTTCCCTGGTGGCTAATGAGGCTGAAAATTTATTCATGTGTCTGTTAGCCATTTGTATTTCTTTGGAGAAGTGTCTGTTCATGTCTGCCCATTTTTTTTAACTTGGGTCATAGGGTAGCTCTATTTTTTGTTTTTTGGGTGTTGGGTTTGAGAAGCTCTTTATAGATCTTGGATACCAGCCCTTTATCTGTAGTGTCATTTGCAAATATCTTCTCCCATTCCATGGGTTGTCTCTTTGTTTTGTTGACTGTTTCCTCTGCTGTGCAGAAGGTTTTTATCTTGATGAAGTCCCAAAAGTTCATTTTCACCTTTGTTTCCCTTGCCTTTGGAGATGTGTCATGAAAGAAATTGCAGTGGCCAGTGTTGAAGAGGTTACTGCCTATGTTCTCCTCTAGGATTTTGATGGATTCCTGTCTCACCTTGAGGTCTTTAATCCATTTTGAGTAAGAGAATGGTTGAATTCATTCTTCTGCATATAGCTGTCCAATTTTTACAACACCATTTATTGAAGAGACTGTCTTTTTTTTCCACTGGATATTTTTTCCTACTTTGTCAAAGATTATTTGACCATAGAGTTGAGGGTCCATATCTGGGCTCTCTATTCTATTCCATTGATCTATGTGTCTGTTTTTGTGCCAGTACCTTGTTGTCTTGGTGATCACAGCTTTGTAATATAGCTTTAAATTAGGCAATGTGATGCCCCGAGCTTTGTTTTTCTTTTCCAACATTTCCTTGGTGATTTGGGGTCTTTGCTGGTTCCATACAAATTTTAGGATTGTTTCAGCACTTTGAAAAATGCCTGTTGTAAAGATTTAATTTATTTATTAGTGAAAGAGAGAGAAAGGAGAAGCTGAAGGAGAGAGACAAGCAAACTCAGCACTGAGAGTGGTGCCTGAAGCAGGGCTCAATCACACCACCCTGAGACATTGATCTTAGTAAAATCAAGTAGAATTTTTATTTATAAGAGCTTCCCCAACTTCCTACTTTCCTCTGGGGGAACTTGCCTATGGTTTTGCCCTGGCTTGCTTGTTCTGGATTACAATTCTCTTCTGCTCTCAAATAAACCCAGCTTTTGGTGATAAAATAACTAGGAGTTTTATTGTTAAGGTTAACAGTTTAAATTCTAAAATATGCCCATGGTGTCTATTTTTCCCATTGATTTTTACAGAAAAGCAAACTTCTCACCTCTCTTTGATTCAGTAATCCTGAGTGGCCACTGTGAGCAATTTACCAAACTTTTTCCAGTCACTTACATCCATAGAAACACATACAGGGCTCACAAGGTAAACCACCAATAATCACACAGCAGGACACCGGATCTATCTTTAGTTTAGGAGGCTGGTGTGAAGCTCCTGTTTTGATTTTGATTTTGATTTTGAGATTGAAACTGGTAAGGGTGTGCATCCTGAAGACACTTACAAAAATATACACTTACTTATAGAATTACTTTCCGGGTTAATGGAAACTCCAGTCAGTTACCCTTTCCAAAGTTACTTATATGTTACAAAAACAAAAACACCCAAATTGAGGTTGTAGGAATCACAAAATTATAAATATTTTCATTGAATAAATTAGCAATAAAGTAAGAAAGGCAGTAACATTTCAGAATTTATTTTTTAAATATCTGTTTAGGGGTGCTTAGGTGGATAAGTTGGTTAAGCATCTGTTGTTGGCCCAGGGCATGATCTCAGGGTCTTGGAATTGAGCCCTGCATTGGGCTTCCTGCTCCCTGGAGAAATCTGTTTCTCCCTCTCCCTCTCCACCTTCCCATCCCCACTTGTGCTCTCTCTCTCTCACAAATAAATAAATAAAATCTTTTAAAAATACTAGTTAAGAATTTTTAAAGATTAAATAAATAAAATATCAGTCCATATTAGACAGGGCCTATGTTTATACTGCTCGATGAATGGCTTATTTTGAATGGCTTGTATGAGTGGCTTATATGTCTTCAGGATAAATGTAAGAATGATCTGTATAGATAAGGTCAAAATCTGGATTTGATGGTTTGGGGAATGTAAGCCTAAGTTTTCTGGTATTCCAAATACTCCCATCAGCCTCCCATAAGTCTGTCTTTTTCTATGTATTTAAAATGCATAGAAATTTATTTTTCTAAATAATTTTTCTAAAATTATTTTCTAAAATTATAGAGCTAATAACAAATTAAGTTAGCTGTTTTATGTCAGTGCATTGAGATTTATCTTAATTTTTAAAATAATGATATAGTATTTTATTGCATGAGAGGACAACAGTTTATTTTACATTTTCCTCCTATGCATAGTTGCTTAGGTTATATACTGGTTTTGTTTTTTCTAATTCAAACATCAGAGTAGTAATTTGCTTGTATCAATGTGATAAATGATTTTAGGATTTTGTTTTTATATCAATAAATAAAATTTATTCCTTCCCCAAAAGAAGTTTATGCCAATTTTATATGCACATCACAAATGCATAAGTGTGGACATCCAGATCCAGGAAGTACAGAGATCCCCCAGGAAAATTAACTCAAGGGGGTCCACACCAAGACACACAATTAAAATGGCAAAAGTAGTGATAAAGAGAGAATTTTAAAGCATCTCTCAGAAAGCAGTTACATACAAGGGAAACATCATAAGGCTATCAACTGATTTTTCAGCAGAAACTTTACAAGCCAGAATAAAGTGTCATCATATATTCAAAGTACTCAAAGGAAGAACTCCTACAATGAAGAATACTCTACCCAGCAAGATTGTCATTCAGAATGGAAGGAGAGACAACAGTTTCCCGGACAAACGAAAGTTAAAGGAGTTCATTACCACTAAACCAACCTTACAAGAAATGCTAAAAGGACTTATTTGAGTGAAAAGAAAAGTTCATAATCAGGAGTAAGAAAATTATGAAAGGAAAAAAATACACAGGTAAAAGCAAAAATATAATACAAGTAGTAGATTAATCACTTATAAAACTAGTATGGAGGTCAAAGCACAAAAGCAGGAAAATCAATTATGTCTACAAAACTCAGTCCAAGGAATCCACAAAATAAAAGGAAGTGAAGTGTGACGTCATACACATAAAATGTGGGGGTAGTAAAATTTAGTGCTGTTTGAATGGGTTCAAACTAGAGTGGCCATCAACTTAATATAGACTGCTATTCCTCTAAGATGTTACATTTAAACCTAATGGCAACTACAAATCCAAAACCTATAATAGATATGCAGAAAACAAAGAGAAGTGAATCCAAGGACACAACACTAAAGAAAGCCATCAGACCACAAGGGAAGAGAGCAAGAGAAGAACTACAAAAACAACCATAACACAAGTATCAAAATGGCAATAAATACAGACCTATCAATAATCACTTTAAATATAAATGGATTAAATGTTTCAATCAAAAGGCATAGGGTGACTGAAATGGATAGAAAATCCAGACCCATCTATATGCTGCCTACAAGAGATTCATTTCAGACCTAAAAACACATGCAGATTGAAAGTAAAGAGCTAGAAAAACATTTGCCATGAAAATGAAAGTGAAAAGAAAGCCAGGATAGCAAAACAGACATTAAAACAAAGATTGTGGGGCACCTGGGTGGCTCAGTGGGTTAAAGCCTCTGCCTTCGGCTCAGGTCACAGCCCCAGGGTCCTGGGATCGAGTCCCACATTGGGCTTTCTGCTCAGCGGGGAGCCTGCTTCCCCTCCTCTCTGCCTGCCTCTCTGCCTACTTGTGATCTCTGTCTGTCAAATAAATAAATAAAATATTAAAACAAAGACTGTGAGGAGACAAAGAAGGACACTATGTAATGATAAAGGGAACAACCCCACAAAAGGTTATAACATTTGTAAATACTTATGCACCCAACTTGAGAGCACCCAAATACATATAGCAACTATTAATAGACATAAAGGAAGAAATTGACAGTAATACAACAATTTTAGGGGACTTTAACATCCCACTTATATCAGTGAATAGATCATCCAGGCAGAAAATCAACAAAGAAACAGTCACTTTGAGTGACACATTGGACTAGATGGACCTAACAGCTATATTCAGAACATTTTGTCTAAAAAATGTGGAATACACATTCTTTTCAAGTGTGTGTGGAACATTATCCAGAATAGATCATGTTAGGCCACAGAATAAGTATCAATTTATAAAAAGGAATGCGTAAGTATGCCTATTTTCTTTTACCCTTGTTACACTAAACTTTCATTCTTTGCTAATCTAGAAGGTAAAAAATGATGCTCCACAGTGTTACGGTTTTGATTCCTTGGAACTACAAGAGATTTTTCTGGGGCCCATGAGATTTCTGGGAATAGATGACCAGAAAACCTTGATTAGGTAGCAGGAAGACTGGAATCCCAGCTGTTCACTTGAAACTATGTTACCTGGGACCAGTTACTGGCCCCAGCTCCACTTATATTGAGATGTCACCTGTGTCCTCAGGCTGTAGGAAGGATTACATCAGATGCTGAGCTCTTTCCTAACCCCAGATTCTTACTCTGTATGTTCTGGAAGGGTCCACTTCTCTTCCAGGTCTTTCCCTTCCAGGTCCCTCTCTCTGTGACAGTAGAAACTGTGAGGTTCAGAGGCTTGGAAGCTCGTTAGGCTGTATGGTTCCTCATACTGGAGCTGGACACGGTGGCCTTGTCCTGCTTCTTTCCAGTGTTGTGCCCCTGGTTTGGCCCTGCTTCTTCATGTGTAAAGTGGAGAGGATAAAAAAGCCAGTAGGACCCTTTGTAAACTGCTGAGAGCTGTGTGAGCACCTGTGAGAGGCCGTGTGGGAGGACACCTCACATCCTTAGAGATGTGGGAGGCTCAGAGGGCTCATGGTTTCCATGAGCAGCCCAGTAGTGGCTGCCACCTGCTTGTGTTGGCACCTTGGTATGGGCTCCCTGAGGGGGGAAAGCAGGAGTTTCTGAAAATCGGGGTGCAGAGCTCTGCTCAAGGGGGTCATGGAGGAAAACAGAGGAGCCCAAACATCAAGTGATGGCAGTGATGGCATAGCAAGGCCACAGGTCTGGTGGGTCCTGATGCTTTCGGGTGTCCCGTGGGTGAGTGCTTTGAAGAGGGACAGTTTGAAGAGTGAGCAGCAGATGAGGCTCCAGATGGTTGGTCACCAATGTTGTGGCTGAAAAGTCTCACAATCTGATGCCTAGAAAACTAGCTAGAGAACCAGGAAAGTGAGTTTAATTTAGTTTAGAGTTTCACTCAGTCAGAGTTTGATGCCCTGCGAACCAGAGGAGCCAATACATAGATTCTTGTTTGGGTTAAAGGCCTGAGGACCAGGAGCTCCAAGGGCAGAAGAAGATGGATGTCGCAGCGTTTGCGATTATGCAGGAAGGGATGAGCACTCCCTTCCTTCACCTTTCTGTTCTATTCAGGCCCTCAAAAGATTAGATGATGCTCTCCCAGTTTAAGAGAGGGCAAACTGCTTTCCTGAGCCCACCAATTCAAATGTCAGTTCCCTATGGAAACACCGTCACAGACACACAGAGAAATAATCCATAGCTAGATATCTGGGCACACTGACCTGGTCAAGATGACATAAAATTAACCATCACGGTGTGGTTTTCTTTATACACATATTGCAGTTGATTGCATTTCTTAGACCTTTGGCTTTATAGTTTATACCCAATTTGGAAGATTTCTTTAAAAATATTTTGTTTATTTACTTGAGAGGGAGAGAAAGAGAGAGCACAAGCAGGAGGAGCAGCAGACAGAGGCAGAGGGAGAAGCAGGCTCCCCACTGAGCAGGGAGCCTGATGCAGGACTCCATCCCAGGACCCTGGGATTGTGACCTGAACCAAAGACAACTGTTTAACCCACAAAGCAACACAGGTGCCCCCAATTTGGAAGATTTTTGACCACTATTTCTTCACATATTTTGGTAGTCTGTTCTCTTTAATGGGCCTCCAGCTGCATTTATGTTAGAATCCTTGATACTATTTCAGAACTAATTTTGGATCTGTTCATTTTCCCCTTCTTTTTTGCTTTGTTTCATTTTGGACAGTTCCTGTTGCTCTGTCTACAAGTTCATTGATATTATGCAGCACTTCATTTGCTGAAACCCATCCAGTGTATTTTTCATTACAGACATTGTACTTTCTTAATATCTAGAAGTTTTATTGGATGTTTTTAATATCATCCATTTCTCTCCTGATAGTGTTCATATTTTTTGTACATTCTTCAGGGCATTTGGAAGATCTAGATTAGCCTCCAATGTTTTAAGTTCTTTGCCTAAATTCCATTATTTTGCTCATGTTCTTGACTGTTTCTATTGATTGAATTTTTCCTGTTTATGGAGACATTTTCCCAATTTTTTTCATGTCTGGTAATTTTTTATTAGATGATAAATAATAGTCTAATCTAAATAATATAATCTACAAAATAATTTTTTATTAGGTGATATCAATTTTACTTTTTTGGGAATTGAACTTTGTAGTATTCATTTAAAGAATGTTGGGTATTGTTCTCATCAAAGTTAAGAAAACTGAATATCAGTTTGATAATCTGATACTACCTTTTAAACTTTATGCCTGGGCTGCAGTCAACTTGCTTGGACTAATATTAACTACTAAGACTAATAATAAACTTGTAATAACCAGCCAATAACCCTATTATGCAGTTCATCCATTTTAATGAATGGGAGCAAAACAGTTCCCAGCCCTGGGCGAACCTCAACCCTTGTCCAGTCCACTGAATTTTTTTTTTTTTAAGTAAGCTCCACACCCAGCATGGAGCCCAGTACGGAGCTTGAACTCAGGACCCTGAGTTCAAGACCTGAGCTGAGATCAAGATTTAGACGCTTAACTGTCTGATCCACCCAAGCACCCCAGCCTACTGATTTCTGATGGTCTCTCCTCAGTCTGGGGATGGGTCTCTTTCATGCATGCACAGGTCAGCACACACCCACGTGCTGGATGGGCTCCTCTTCACATCTCCAGAACAGTCTCTGTGTAACTTCTTTTCCAGCTCACTGCCCTGCATGCAGCCTCTTGGAACTCTTGCCTGTGTCTAAGAGAAGTCACAGGGATCCTTTGGGTCCTCTCCTTTTGCTGTCCCTTGGAAACTGTCCTTAGGTACTACGATGAGGTCATCCCTAGGCTCACCTTCTTTGTGTCCTAAGGGAGGGTGTTCTTATTAACCCACCAAGCAGTTGATGAGCCCTTTACTCAGAAAAGTCCAGGGTCTTGGGGAGGGGAACAAATGACCCATGTTTATCCAAAAGACCCATGTTTATCTTGGTCCTGGGAGCTCAGAGTCTAATAGAAGAGATAAGGACAGGAACCTACATACCTAAAGGAAAATGGAATGGAGTCTCATCACCCTCCACTTATCTCACCTCCAGAGAGGCTGTGATGGTGACAGGGAATGTTATTCACCTGTGTTTGGACTCTGACAGAGTTGTTCCAAGGCCCAGAGCTCTGATATCGCTGGCCTGGAGGATATGGTTTTAGTTAAAGTCAACGTCATGGCTGATGTTTATGCGTCACAATGTGTACTTACAAACAGCACTTAACATGTGCCAAGCTCTGTTCTCTTCATGCATTCCTTTGTTTTTCTGCCTCTCTCTTTTACGCACACACTTATCCCTGAGTCCAAGTCTATAGGTTGGCACAGTCTAGATCTCCAGCCGTATCTCTGGTCTCCTCAAGCAGAGATGACTACAAACTAGAATGTCTCATCCTCTGCCCTGCCCATTACTTTGACCTCTCTTATCTGATCCTGTCTGAGTGGACTTTCCCCTCTATGTCCACCAGTGTCCCTGTCACCCGTGGTATTGTCACCTTAGCCTGGGCAGCCCCTCCAAGCCCTTTTCACTTCTGGCAACTGTGAGGTGATCTGTGACTCTGCCTCTCCCTGTGACCCACATCTGTCCTAAAGAAAGGAAGGGCCATGTCATGTCACTGATGCTCTTTGTCCCATATGGCTGACCAGGCTCCAGACATGCCTTCCCTGGGTGAGTGGATGACTTGGGTTCTAATTCTCTGTACAGATGCTGATGTGATTTTATCCTGTTCTACAGTATGTTTAATGTGGGTGGTGGGAAACAGGACAGACAGGCTGAGGACAGAACAGAAGTCAGGGAATATCATCCTAAGGAACTGCCCAAGTCCATGGGCTCCATCCAGGAGCCACCCGTCAACTTTTCAGTGGGTCATCCCTGATCAAACTAGCTCTTGTAAATATATTTGTTTATAAAGAGAAAATCATTTGCCCTTTGCGTGGTGGACTAGAAGTATGAACTCAAATGTGATCTGAAGAGCATTTGGCACAAGTCCTAGTGGTTAAGGTAAGTGGTTAGGTTGTATCGGCCTGATGAGGAAAGTGGCAGCAGACACAGGTGTGAGGGAAACAATGACAGCACTGGCAGAGGATGACTTGGGTTTGGTAAGAGGAGGGAAGGGACTCAAGGTGGATTCTGGGTTTTGTAACCTGAGTGCTGGCAGAGGTCATCCACAAAATCAAAGAGTAAATGGGTGGAAAATGGCTTAAGAATTAGACATGTGGGTGTGATTTTGGAGACAGAGGCAGCATTTCATTGCCAGCAGACTGAATGAAGGTTCCAGGTCCTACAGATGACAATGAATGAAAACCTGCATATTAAGGAAGGAAGAAAGGAAGAACACCAGAAAGAGGAAAGATGGAGCCAAATGACAAAGACTACTATGTTCTCTTAATTTCTTAAAAGTACACACGATCTTAATGTGGTTTTAATTTGAATCTCCCTGATGGCTAGTGATGATGAACATTTTTTCATGTGTCTGATAGCCATTTGTATGTCTTCATTGGAGAAGTGTCTGTTCATATCTTCTGCCCATTTTTTGATATGATTATCTGTTTTGTGTGTGTTTGAGAAGTTCTTTATAGATCCTGGATATCAACCTTTTGTCTGTACTGTCATTTGCAAATATCTTCTCCCATTCCGTGGGTTGCCTCTTTGTTTTGTTGACTCTTTCCTTTGCTGTGCAGAAGCTTTTGATCTTGATGAAGTCCCAAAAGTTCATTTTCGCTTTTGTTTCCTTTGCCTTTGGACACATATCTTGAAAGAAGTTGCTGTGGCTGATATCGAAGAGGTTACTGCCTATGTTCTCCTCTAGGATTCTGATGGATTCCTGTCTCACGTTGAGACATTCAAACTCAACACACACAAAACAGATAATCATATCAAAAAATGGGCAGAAGATATAAACAGACACTTCTCCAACGAAGACACACAAATGTCTATCAGACACATGAAAAAATGTTCATCATCACTAGCCATCAGGGAGATTCAAATTAAAACCACATTGAGATACCACCTTACACCAGTTAGAATGACCAAAATTAACAAGACAGGAAACAATGTGTGTTGGAGAGGATGTGGAGAATGGGGAACCCTCTTACACTGTTGGTGGGAATGCAAGTTGGTGCCAGCTGCTTTGGAGAACAGTGTGGAGGTTCCTCAAGAAGTTAAAAATAGAGCTTCTCTATGACCCTGCAATTGTGCTACTGGGTATTTACCCCAAAGATACAGATGTGGTGAAAAGAAGGGCCATCTGTACCCCAATGTTTATAGGAGCAATGGCCACAGTCGCCAAACTGTGGAAAGAACCAAGATGCCCTTCGACGGACGAATGGATAAGGAAGATGTGGTCCATATACACTATGGGGTATTATGCCTCCATCAGAAAGGATGAATACCCAACTTTTGTAGCAACATGGATGGGACTGGAAGAGATTATGCTGAGTGAAATAAGTCAAGCAGAGAGAGTCAATTATCATATGGTTTCACTTATTTGTGGAGCATAAGAAATAACATGGAGGACATGGGGAGATGGAGAGGAGAAGGGAGTTGAGGGAAATTGGAGG
>PISX010029945.1:0-19363 GCA_004024625.1 Mellivora capensis | reverse complement strand
GTTGAGACCTGATTTATGACCCAGGATGTCATCTATTCTGGAGAATGTTCCATGTGTGCTAGAGAAGAATTTGTATTCTGTTGCTTTGGGATGAAATGTTCTGAATATATCTGTGATGTCCATCTGGTCCAGTGTGTCATTTAAGGCCTTTATTTCCTTATTGATCTTTTGCTTGGATTATCTGTCCATTTCAGTAAGGGCGTTTTAAAGTACCCTATTATTATTTTATTATTGTTGATGTGTTTCTTTGATTTTGTTATTAATTGGTTTATATAGTTGGCTGCTCCCACGTTAGGGGCATAGATATTTAAAATTGTTAGATCTTCCTGTTGGACCAACCCTTTGAGTATGATATAGTGTCCTTCCTCAGCTCTTATTATAGTCTTTGGTTTAAAATCTAATTGATCTGATATAAAGGTTGCCACCCCAGCTTTCTTCTGATGTCCATTAGTGTGGTAAATTGTTTTCCACCCCCTCACTTTAAATTTGGAGGTGTCTTCGGGTCTAAAATGAGTTTCTTGTAGGCAACATATTGATGGGTTTTGTTTTTTTATCCATTCTGATACTCTGTGTCTTTTGATTGGGGCATTTAGCCCATTAACATTCAGGGTAACTATTGAGAGATATGAATTTAGTGCCATTGTATTGCCTGTAACGTGACTGTTACTATATATTGTCTCTGTTCCTTTCTGATCTACTATTTTTAGGCTCTCTCTTTGCTTAGAGGACCCCTTTCAATATTTCCTTAGAGCTGGTTTGGTGTTTGCAAATTCCTTCAGTTTTTGTTTGTTCTGGAAGCTTTTTATCTCTACTTCTATTTTCAATGATACTCTAGCTGGATATAGTATTCTCGCCTGCATGTTTTTCTCATTCAGTGCTCTGAATATATCATGCCTGTTCTTTCTGGCCTGCCAGGTCTATGTAGACACTCTGCTGCCAATCTAATATTTTAACCATTTTATGTTACAGAATTCTTTTCCCGGGCTGCTTTCAGGATTTTCTCTTTGTCGCTAAGACTTGTAAATTTTACTATTAGGTGACAAGGTGTGGACCTATTCTTGTTGATTTTGAGGGGGGTTCTCTGCACCACTTGGATTTTGATGCTTGTTCCCTTTGCTATATTAGGGAAATTCTCTACAATAATTCTCTCCAATATACCTTCTGCTCCCCTCTCTTTCTTCTTCTTCTGGAATCCCAATTATTCTAATGTTCTTTCATCTTATGGTGTCACTTATCTCTCGAATTCTCCCCTCGTGGTCCAGTAGCTATTTGTCCCTCTTTTGCTCAGCTTCTTTATTCTCTGTCATTTGGTCTTCTATATAACTAATTCTTTCTTCTGCCTCATTTATCCCAGCAGTAAGAGCTTCTATTTTTTATTGCACCTCACTAATAGCTTTTTTTATTTCAACTTGGTTAGATTTTAGTTCTTTTATTTCTCCAGAAAGGGCTTTTATATCTCCAGAGAGGGTTTCTCTAATATCTTCCATGCATTTTTCGAGCCTGGCTAGAACCTTGAGAATCGTCATTCTGAACTCTAGATCTGACATATTACCAATGTCTGTATTGGTTAGGTTCCTAGCCTTTGGTGCTGTCTCTTGTTCTTTTTTTTGTGGTTAGTTTTTCCACCTTGTCATTTTGTCCAGATAAGAGTATATGAAGGAGCAAATAAAATACTAAAAGGGTGGCAAAGACCCCAGGAAAATGCCCTTTAACCAAGTCAGAAGAGACCCCAACTCATGGTGAGGGGGAGAAAGGGGATAAAAAGAAGTTCAGAAAAAAAAAATTAAAAAAAAAACAAAAAAATATAAAAAAAGAAAAAAAAATATATATTAGACTGGTGACTAGAACAGGGTCACCCACTTAATTGTGGGGTATTTTGGTCTCTTAGAAGAAAGTACCTCCCAAAATTTTAAAGAATGAAAAAGGTATATAAGGGTAAACACAGTGAAGGGATGGAATATGCCTATAATGATGAAAAAGAAAAAAAAATTTAATTTCTAAAAAAAAAGGAGTTGATTAAGTTGGTTGGGAGAATAAGGAAAAAGAAAGTAGAGAGAATTTGCTCAGGCTGGAGACTAGAACAAGCCTGGAGCTAGATTTAGGGTGTATTTTGATCCACTAGAGGAAGTTGTACCCCCAAATTTTTAGAAGAAAAAAACCCTTATGTGAATACAAAAATTAAAGTTAAATACTATGAAGGATAAAATATGACTATAATAATGAAGGCTCAAAAAAGATTATTATTTTTTTGGAAAGGTATTGTTAAGATAAACTAGTTAATAAATGTTAAAAAAAGAAAAGGGTAAAAGTTAAAAAAATTTTTAGCAGAAAAAGAGAAAAAGAAAAAAAAGTAAAATTAAAGAAAAAATTAAATTAACTGCAAGACTAAAGAATCATGGGGAGAAAGCCATGAGTTCCGCGCTTTGCTTTCTCCTCCTCTGGAGTTCCCTTGCTCTCCTTGTTAAGTGAACTTGTTCTTGGCTGGATTTCTTGTTGATCTTCTGTGGGGGGAGTCCTACTGTAGTGATTCTCAAGTATCTTTGCCCGAGGCAGAGCTGCACCGCCCTTACCAGGGGCCGGGTAAGTAATCAGCTCGGTTTTGCTTTCGGGAGCTTTTGTTCCCTGAACACTTTCTGTAGAGTTCTGGAGGACGGGAATGATAATGGTGACCTCCCAATCTCTGGCCCGGAGGAGCCGGGAGTTCGGGGCCCCACTCCTCGGTGCACCCTCAGAGAAAAGCCCCGGCTACTCCCGTCTCCCTCACCTCTGGCCACGCTCCGAGCTCACCCAGCCTGCGACCGGTTAACCCTGAGCTGAGAGCTCATTCCTCGGCTCTGTCTCTGTAGCCAGCTTCCCCGCTCCGATACCTGCGAGCTCTGGGACACTCAGACGCCCCCGATCCTTCTGTGACCCTGGGGGGCCTGGGGCCACGCTGACCCCGCGTGGGCTTCACCCCAGTTTAGCCTCTGGAGCGATGTCCCTCCATGGAGCAGACTATTAAAATTCCCGATTTTGTGCTCCATTGCTCCACCGCTTGCTGGGAGCTGGCCCCTCCCCCGTGGTCTATTCTCCCGTTGCTTTCGATTCACTTCTCCGCCTGTCCTACCTTTCAGAAAGTGGTTGATTTTCTCTTTCCAGAATTGCTGTTCTTCTCTCTTTGATCTCCTGTTGGATTTGTAGGTGTTCGCAGTGGTTTGATAAGCTATTTAGCTGATCTCCTGTTACCTGGTGTAGTCTCAGCCTGCTACTTCTCCGCCATCTTGACTCCTGCCCCCAAATAGCTTTTTTTATTATTAAAATTTGGTGATACTTTATGTATTCTGAAAGATAATCCCTTATCAGATATATGGTTTGCAAGTATTTTCTCCCATCCTCTGGGTTGCTTTTTCCATGTGTTGATACACCAACTTATTAATTTTGAGAAAATCAATTTATTAGTTTTTCTTTCACTTTGCCAGTGCTTATAGTGTCATATTCAAGAAATCATTGTCAAGGGGTGCCTGGGTGGCTTAGTGGGTTAAGCCTCTGCCTTCTGCTCCAGTCTTGGTCTCAGGGTCTTGGGATCAAGTCCTGCATTGGGTTCTCTGCTCAGTGGGGAGCCTGCTTCCCACCTCTCTGCCTACTTGTGATCTCTCTCTCTCTGTCAAATAAATAAATAAATAATATTTAAAAAAAAAGAAATCATTGTTAAATCCAATGTCATGAAACTTCCTGTGTTTGCTTTTAAGAATTTCATAGTTTTTAGCTCTCATATTTAGGTCTTTGTTACATTTTGATTGTTTTGCATATGAATATCCAGTTTTCTCAGCACCATTTGTTGAAAGACTTTCCTCATTGAATCATCTTGGCCCCTATGGTTAAAGATCTGTTGATTGTGTCTGTGTGAGTTTATTTCTGGACTATTCTATTTAATTTGTCTGTCTTTATGCCAATACCATTTTTTTAAATTAATTTCATTTCTTTTCAGCGTAACAGAAGTCATAGTTTTACAACACACCCAGTGCTCCATGCAATGCGTGCCCTCCATAATACCCACCACCTGGCTCCCCCAACCTCCCACCCCCTGCCCCTTCAAAACCCTCAGGTTGTTTTTCAGAGTCCATAGTCTCTCATGGTTCATCTCCCCCTCCAATTTCCTCAATTCCCTTCTCCTCTCCATCTCCCCATGTCCTCCGTGTTATTTATTATGCTCTGCAAATAAGTGAAACCAAATGATAATTGACTCTCTCTGCTTGACTTATTTCACTCAGCATAATCTCTTCCAGTCCTGTCAATACCATGTTGTTTTGATTAATGTAGCTTTGTAGTCAGTTTTGAAATCAAGAAGTATGAGACCTTTAATATTCTTCTTTTTTTTTTTTAAAGATTGTTTTGACTATTTAGGCTTCCTTGCAGTTCCATATGAATTTCATAATGGGTTTTTCTGTTTCTTCAAAAAATGTCATTGTCCAGTGTTGGTTAGAATGCAAATTTATGCAGGCACTGTGGAGTACAGTATGACGGTTTCTTAAAAAATTAAAAATAAAATTACCATATGGCCCAGTAATTCTACTACTAGCTATTTACACAAAGAAAATGAGAACACTAATTTGAAAAGGTATATGCACTGCTATGTTTATTGCACCATTATTTACAGTAGCCCAAATATGGAAGCAACACATGTGTATCCGTAAATGAATAAAGTTGTGTATATGTGTGTGTGTGTGTATGTATGTGTATGTATATATATGCAATGGCATATTATCAGCCATAAAAAAGATTGAGATCTTGCCATTTGCAACAACATGGAAGAAGCCAGAGGGTATTATACTAAGTAAAGTAAGTCAGAGGAAGACAAATATCATATAATTTAACTCTTATGTAGGATTTAGAAAGCAAAGTCAATGAACAAACCAAGAAAATAAGAGACAGACAGACAAACAAAAAAATGAGACTCCAGTACAGAGAACAAACTCATGGTTTCCAAAGGGGAGGTGGGTGGGAGGATGAGTAAAATAGATCAAGGAGATTAAGAGTACACTTATTGTGATGAGCACTAAGTAATGTACAGAATTGTTGAATCATTATGTTCTATACTTTAAACTACTATAATACATATAATACTATATGTGAATTATATTTCAAGAAAATTTCATTAGGATTTTGATAGAGATTGCATAATAGTAATATTGAATACTATTACTTTGAGTAACATCTTAACAATATTAAATATAATCCATGAACATATGATGACTTTCCATTTATTTATGTCTTTAATTTCTTTCAGCAGTATTTTATAATATTCAGGGTACAAATCTTTCATGTTAAGTTTATTTCTGTGTTTTATTCTTTTTGATGCTATTATAAATGGAATTTTTTCTTCTCTTCTCTTTCTTTTCTCTTCTCTTCTCCTTTCTTCTCTTCTCTCATTTTTCATTTCTTCTTTTTTTTTAGAGAGTGGGAGAGAATCTTAAGCAGGCTGCTCCATACCCAACCCAACGTGAGCTTGATCTCACAACCCTGAAATCATAACCTGAGCTGAAATCAGGACTCAGACGTTTAACTGACTGAGTCACCCACGTGCCCCAGTGGAATTGTTTTCTTAATTTTCTTTTCAGATAGTTGATTGTTAGTGTATAGAAACCCCACTAATTTCTAATCTTGATCTTGTATCCTTAACTTTGTGAAATTCATTTATTAGTTCCTAAATTTTTGTTTGTTTGTTTTGTTGTTGTTGTAGGTATCTTTAGGCTTTTTATGTAGAAGACCCTGTCATGTGTGAACAGACATACTTTCTTTCCAATTTGGATGCCTTTTTTTCTTTTCTTTTCTTTCCTTCCTCTCTCTCTCTCTCTCTTTTTCTTTCTTTCGACCAATTGTTCTGGCTGAACTTCCAACACTGTATTGAATACAAGTGGCAAAAGTGGACATCTTTGTCTTGTTCCTGATTTTAGGGGAAAAGCATTCAGTCTTTAATCACTGCAAATGATGTTACTTGTGGTTTTTCAGATATGGTCTTTATATGTTGTATAAGTTTTCTTCCATTACTATTTTGCTATGTGTTTTTATCAAGAATGGTATTATCAATTGAAGTAATCATGTGTTTTTCCCCTTTTATTCTATTAGATGTTTTATTATATCAGTTAATTTTCATATGTTGAACTCTCCTTGAATAAATTCCCTGTGGCCATAATATAAAATCCTTTAACATTCTCCATATCCTTTAACCATTTTAGTCATTACTGTGAATGGGTAGTGATATCACATTGTATTTTTAATTTGTATTTTCCTGATGACTTCTTAGGTAAGCATATTTTCTCATGCTTGCTTTTCATCTTATATGCTATATGGTGAATTATCTATTAACATTTATATCCATTTAAAAAGTAGGGTTTTTCTTTTTATTGTTGAGTACTAAGTGTTCTTTATATCTTCTGGATACATGTTTTTATCAGTTATATGTTTTAGAAATATGTACCTCAGTCTTTAACTTGTCTTCATTTTCTTAATAATATATTTAGGAGAGCGAGAGATTTTAATTTTGATAACTTAACAACTTATCAGTTTGTGATTTCATGGAATATACTTTTGATTTCATATCTAAAAAATAGGAATTGAGGCACCTGGAGGACTCAGTTTACCATCTGACTCTTGATTATAGCTTAGTTCATGATCTGCACTGGGCATGGTGCCTGCTTGGATTCTCTCTCTCCCTCTCCCTCTGTGCCCCCTCACACACACACACACTCTCTCTCTCACTCTTAAAAAAGAAAAAAAAAAAACAGCAACGACCCAGGGCACCTGGGTGGCTCAGTGGGTTGAGCCTCTGCCTTCAGCTCAGGTCATGATCTCAAGGTCCTGGGATCGAGTCCCCATTCGGGCTCTCTGCTCAGCAGGGAGACTGCTTCCCCCTCTCTCTCTGCAAGCCTCTCTTTCCACTTGTGATCTCTGTGTGTCAAATAAATAAATAAAATCTTAAAAAGAAACAATAGGCCTCTAGTTATGGAATGAGAAAGTAAAGGAAACAAAAAACAGAGCATAAGGAATACAGTCAATGATATTGTAATAGCAATGCAATGGGACAAATTGTAGCTATGTTTGTGGTGAACACAGTGTAATGTATAAATTTGTTAAATCACTAAATTGTACACCTGAAGCTAATGTAACATCATGTGTCGACTATATTCAAATTAAAAAAATAAATTTAAAATATACGTAAATAGGGAAAAAATTCAAAATAAATTAAACATTAAAAACACATTTGTTTTAGGATGTCTGGATGCCTCAGTTAGTTGAGTGTCTGACTCTTGGTTTTGCCTCAGGTCATGATCTCAGGGTCCTGGGCTCAAGCCCCAGGTTGGGTTCCATGCTCAGTGCAGAGTCTGCTCTCTCCTTCTCCCTTTGCCCCTTCCCCCATATGCTCCCTCTCTCAAATAAATAAATGAATCTCAAAAAAATTTGCTTAATGTAAATGAACCAATATTTTTCTTTTATGTTCACTTATAGATGTTTAGTTTTAGGTTTTATTTTATTATTTTTTTCTTATGTCAATTTTTTTTGAAATGTAATTGACATGTAACATTATATTAGTTCCAAGTTAGATCTCTATCTCTCTTTGAGTTAGTTTTTATATATAGCGAGTGCCATGGATCAAAGTATTTTATTTATTTTACTTTGTTTTATTTATAATTATTTTTCATATGGATGACCAGTTTTGCCAACATTATTTGTTGAAAAGTCTATCCTTTCTTCTACTAAATTTCTTTTGCATTTTGTCAAACATAAGTTGTCCATACGTGTATGGATCTATTTCTGCATTATGTTATTTTCCATTGATCTACTTGTGCCTCTATAAACCAATTATAATCAAAATAGTATACTATTGGCATAATTTGTAGTGTTGGCACCTCTCTCATTTCTGATACTGGTAATTTGATTTTTCTCTTTTTTCTTGATCAGTCTGGATTGGCTTGCCAATTTCATTGATCTTCTCACTAAACTAGCTTTTGGTTTCATGATTTTTCTCTATTTTTTAAAATTTCTTTATTTCATTGTTCTTACCTGGTATTTAACATTTACTGCCTTCTGCCTCCTTTGTGTGTAATTTCCTCTTCTTTTTCTAATTTTAAGGTAAGCACAGAAGTCATTGATTTAGAGCCTTTCCTGTTTTGAATATAGGCATTTAGCACAATAAAATTCCCAGTAAATACTACTTTAATGGCATCCTGTAATTTTTATATTGTGTTTTTATTTATAAAACATTTTATGTTTTTATTTATATTTAGGTCACAATATAAATTTCCTTTTTGATTTCTTTTTTGGCCCATGGGTTATAGAGAAGTTTTCTGTTAAGCTTATTAATATTTGGAAAATTTTTTTCCAATTTCTTGCTGTTATTGATATCAAATTTAATTCCAGCATGGTCAAATGATACATTTTATATGATTTGAATCCCTTTATATTTATTAAGGATTATTTATGATTCTGAATACTGACTCAGTAGATTTATCCATGCACACTTATAAAGAATAGGTAGTCTGCCCTGGTTGGGTGACATGTCTTTTGAATATTGATTAGGTCATGTTGCTTGGTAATGTTCTAGTATACTGTATGTTTTCCTTTATTTAGTTGTTCTTTAATCACAGAAAAAGGGTATTGAAATCTTTAACTCTAATGTATGTTTTCTATTTCCCCTTGTCTTTTTGTCAGTTTTTTTTGGTATTTTTAGATGCATAATTGTTTAAGATTTTTATGTACACAAATTAATTGACTCTTTTATCACAATGAATTTACCTTTATTCCTGGTAGTATACTTTGCTACAAAATCTACTTGATGTAATATTAAAATAGCTACAACAGATATTTTCCTGTGTCTATGTGGTATATCTTTTCCCATACTTTTACTTTTAACCTACTGGTCTTTTTGTATTTAAAGTGTGTTTCTTACAGTCAGGATATAGTTGGTTCTTTCTTTATAACCCAGTCTGGCAATTTCTACTTTTTATTTATGCTATTTGGACAATTAACATTACTGTAATTAGTGATATGGTTAGGTTTATGTCTGTCATTTGTTATGTGTTTTTTATTTGTCCCATCTGTTCTTTTTTTTCCCATTTTTCTTCTCTTTCTGCTTTTTAAAATTAATTGATGTTTCTTAACCTATTTTATTTCCTCTCTTGGTTTATTAACTGTAACTCTTTGTGGTAGTCTTACGGTTTTTAAAATACATTCTTAAAATAATCTACTTTCAGTTACAATAGTATAATAGACAAAATAATAGTATAACATAATGGTATATAATAGTATTGATATATTATGATAGCAGCATAATCATTCTGTAATAATATGATACTATCATAAATCATAATAACATACATCTCTAGGATGTAACAGTCTACTTTCAATATTATATACTTCATGTAAATAGGAGAAATTATAGCTATTACTTATCTCAACTTTTGTGCTATTAACTCACACACTTTCCTTATACATGTGTTATAAGCCCCAAATGAATGTTATTATTTTTATTTATATAGAAATTTAAATAATAAGAAATTTTATCTTTCCTCTGCATGCCATTTCTTACCTTAGGTCCATATATCCATGCAGTATCATTTCCCTTCTGACTGGAGGATTTCCTTCAACATTCTTATAATGTGGGTGTACTTATCATGTTCTTGCAATTAAGTCTAATTTTCACTTTATTTTTTAGGAATATTTTTGCTCTGGGTATGAAATTTTAGTTGATAGAGTTTTCTTTTGGTACTTTAAATGTTGTTCCACTGACTCTTTGATTACATTGTTTCCCATGAAGTCAGCTGTTACCCTTATACTTGTTCTTATCATTCATAATGTGAGTGCTTTTACCTGTCCTGGCTGCTTTAATAATTTTTTAAATTATTAGTTAATTTGAATGATTTGACTATGATGAGCCTTGGAATAGTTTTTATTTCATGTTGCTTATTCTTGTTGCATAAGCTTCTTGGAGCTATGTATTTATATATTTAAATGAATTTGGAAAAATTTCTGCTTTTTTTTAAAATTTAATTTAATTTTTCAGTGTTCCAAGATTCATCGTCCATGCACCACACCCTTTGTTTCAAATATTTTTCTTTCCACCTTCTTCTTCAGGGCCTTCAAATAAATGAATAATTCAAATAAATAATAATACTGAATAAATTATATAAGGAATAAATTATAATATAATATAATAATAACATTAATAATTATAAATAAATAATGAACAAATTCAAATAAATGAATTTAGGTTTCCTAAAGTTGTCCCACACCTCACTAATGCTATTTTCTGTGTTTGTTCTCTGTGTGCTTCATTTTGGATAGTTTCCCTAAATCTTCAAGTTTAGTAATTTTTCTGGAGTATATCTAATCATTCTTTAGGGCTATTGAATGTCTTTTTCACTTCAGGCACTATAGTTTTAATCTCTAGAATTTTGTTTGTGCTTTTTGGTATTTTCCCTATCACACTCATCATTTTAATATAGAGAGAAATAATAATTTAAATATTCTTATCTGTTAATTTTAATATTTGTGTCAGTTCTGAGTTGGTTTTCTTGATCAATTACTGTCCTCATTAAGGACTAGGTTTTACTATTTCTTTGTTATATATATATATACACACATATGCATATGCATATGCACATATGCATATGTATATATATGCATATATATATATGTATATATGTATACACACACACATATATATTTGTATGATAGACATTGTGAACTTTACCTTGTTGGGTGCCAGATATTTTTTGTATTCTTATAAATATTTTTGAACCTTATTCTGGATGCAGTTATTTGGAAACACTTTATTCATTTCAGGTCTTAATTCTATAACTTGTTAGGTACATCAGGAACAGTGCTCCATCTATCACTGATTAATCATCACTACTTAGGCAAAACATTCCTGAATAGTCTAAGCAAGGGTCCATGAATCATAAATTTTTCCATTCTAGCTAGTGGGAATAAGCATCATTGTTAGCTGTTTGTGACTGCTGGGTATTTTCTTTTATTTTTCAGAAGTTTTTCCCTGTCTGAGGTAGTTTATTTACATGCAGGTGTTGATCAGTATTTTTGTGAATACTTGAAGGGGACCCTCTGTAAGTCTATGAACTTCTCTCTATGAACACCCCTCTCTTGCATACACTATCATGCAAATTCCAGTTGCCTTGGTCTTTCTGGGCTCTCAGCTCTATCTTGTCAGTTTAGGAAAACCATTAAGGTCTTCTTGGGTTCCCCTTCTCTGTGCTTCAGCCTGGAAAGTCTTTCAAGCAATTAGTTGAGGGATTCATATAGTATACCTAGTTCCCATCTCCTAGGGATAATTAACTTTCATTATCTGATGTTGAGTTAGAAAATGTTTAAATTATCTTGTTTGTTCTTGTTTCAGGTGGAAAGGTAAATCATGTCCCTGTTACTCAATCTTTGGCAGAAATGGATGTCATAATGTGTATCTCTGACAACATTCTTAGTTAACAAAAATGATGTTCTAATTATATGCTTTCTGCATCCCAAGGAGTGAGCTTAAAGATTTACATTAATAAGTCATTTGATTCCCAAGATTTCTCTGTAAGTCAGGCTTTAGTCCAGCTCTAACACATTAACTGTATGATAATGGCCAAATTATTTCACCTTTATGAGTTCTGTTTTTAATCTACAAAATAGTAATAACTAATAATAATTATTATCGTATTAATTATATTAGTAATAATATAAATATAATAATAATAGTGTTATTATTTTCACAAAATTATTGAATGGACTAAATAAGGTAATAAAAGTTGAACATTTAGCTTGTCACTTGATGTGTAAAAAATATTCAATATGGGGAAATCAAAGCACAGCTTTATTTAGTAACTTCCCAAAGATCACACAGCTGTTAAATGTCAGACCTTGGGTTGAAGCCCAGTGAAAGCCCAGTGGAAGCCCAGCACTATTTCACCAAGGAATGCTGTGGTGCCTCTTCAGGCAGAACACAGGGTGACATTATGGAGGAGGGGATGTCACTTACCTGGCTAAGGTGGCAACCCAGAAAAATGAATATGTGGTTTTAGCTATGGAAAGTGGAGGGGCAGTAGGAAGGAGTACAGGAAACAAGTTGGATAGACAATTCTCTGTATGCATACCTCCAGAACACTGGTGTTTAGTGAGCCTGAGCAAAGGATTCTGATACCACAGAACTTGATAGGTTGTATGCTGTCTCATAATGAGGTTTCATAGTACCTAACAGGAGAATAAAGGTTCTAATAAATCTGTAGTAAGGAGAACTTCTCAACTTTTTATTTTTAGGGATACCTGGGTGGCTTAGTCAACTAAGCATCTGCCTTCGGTTAAGGTCATGATCCCAGTATCCTGGTATTGAGCTCTGCATCAGGCTCCCTGCTCTCAGGAGTCTGCTTCTACCCCTCCTTTTGTGTGCTCATGCTCTCTCTCAAATAAATAAATAAATCTAAAAATTTTTAAATTTATTTTTATTATTAATTAATTTATTAAAATCATTTTGGCATATAAAATATATACATAAAATAAACACATTTTATAAAGCTGGAGGTAATAACACACCCATGAAACTATCACCACAATCTATGCCATAACCCTATCCATCACTGCCAAAAGTTTCTTTCATCACTTTATTTATTATTATTGTTATTGTAATTATTATTACTGTAAGAACTTTAAGATATATCCTTTTAGTAAATTTTAAAATATACATATTATATTAACTACAGACATTATACTATATAGTAGATTCTTAGGTCTCATTTATCTTGTTTAACTGAAACTTTGTACCTTTTGGCTAACATTGCCCCATTTTCTCTCTATTTGGCTCCTGCTAACCACCACTCCACATTCTGCTTCTGTAAGTTTGACTATTTTATGTTCATCATATAAATAGTATCATGTAGAATTTGTCCTTTTGTATCTGGCTTATTTTACTTAGTGTAACATCCTCCAGGTTCACTCTTGTTACAAATGGCGAGTTCCTTCTTTATAAAGGCTGAATAATATTCCATTGCATGTATATGTCACATTTTCTTTATCTAGTCATCTTTTGATTGAGGTTGCTTCCATGTCTTGGCTATTATAAATAATGCTGCAATAACATGGGAGTGCAAATATCCCTTCAAGGTTCTGATTTCAAATCCTTTGGATATATACCTAGAAGTGGAGTGACAGATAATATGGTACTTCTATGTTTAGTTTTCTTGAGGACACTCCATACTGTTTTCCATAATGGTTTTACCAATTTCCATTCCAACTAACAGTGTACAAGGGTCCACATTCTTACTAACATTTACATCTTTTTTGTTTTCTTGAGAAAAGCCAATCTAACAGAAGTGAGGTGATATTGCATGGTTTTGATTTGAATTTCCCTAATGGTTTGTGATGTTGAGCACCTTTTCATACACCCATTAGCCATTTGTTCATCTTTTTTGGAAACATGTGTATTCAGATTCTTTGCCCATTTTCAAATTGGGTTTTTGTTTGTTTGTTTGTTTTGCTATTGAGTTGTAGAAGTTCCTTACATATTTTAGATATTAACCCTTCATCAGGTATATACTTTTCAAATATTTTATCCCATTCCATAGGTTACCTTTTTATTTTGTGGATTATTTCCTTTGTTGTGCAGAAGTTTTTTGGTTTGACATAATTCCACTTCTCTAATTTTGCTTTTGTTGCTTAAGCTTTTTGTGTCCCATCTAAGAAATAATTACCACAGCCCATACCCAGAAGATTTTCCCTATGTTTTCTTCCAAGAGTTTTAGTGTTTCACACATCATATGTAGGTTTCTAATCCATTTTGAGCTGATTTTGTGTATGGTATGGTACAAGGATCCAATTTAACTCTTTTGCATGTGGGTACTAGTTTTCCCAGTACCATTTATTGAAGGGATTATTAATTTCCCATTGTCTATTCTTAGCACTCTTGTCAAATGTTAGTTGACCATATATATGTAAGTTTACTTCTGGGCCCTACTCTGTTCTATTTGTCTATGTCTCTGTGTTTGATTACTGTATTATACTGGTTTAACTACTGTAGCTTTGTAATTTATTTGAAATTAGGAAGTGTGATACCTCTAGCTCCCTTTTCCTTGCTCAAAATTGCTTTGGCTATTTGGTGTCTTTTGTGGTTCTATACAAATTTTAAGATTATTTTTCTATTTCTCTTTTTTAATTCTTTATTTAAAATCAATTCAGTTAACATATAGTGTATTATTAATTTCAGAGATAGAGTTAGTAATTCATCAGTTGCATACACCCAGCGCTCATTACATACATCAAGTGCTCTTCTTAATGCCCATCACCCAATTATCCTCCCCCACACCTCCTCTCCAGTGACCTTGGTTTGTTTCCTAGAGTTCAGGATCTTTTATGGTTTGCTTCCCTCTCTATTTTCAGTTTATTTTTCCTTTCCTTCCCCTATGTTCATCAGTTTTCTTTCTTAAATTCCACATATGAGTGAAATCATATGGTATTTGTCTTTCTCTGACTTATTTTGCTTAGCATAATACCCTCTAGTTCCATCCATGTCATTGCAAATGTCAAGATTTCATGAAACTATGTCTAGTCTTTATATTTAATTAATATAAATATCTATACATGTATTCATTATATTTAATTAATATTAATATTAATTCTTTCCATTCATCTGTCAGTGGACATCGGGGTTCATTCCATATTTTAGCTATCATGGACATTGTTGCTATAAACACAGTGGTGCATGTGTCCCTTCAAATTACTGTTTGTATTCTTTGGATAAATACAACCCTGCAATTGCTGGGTTGTAGGGTAGCTCTATTTTTAACTTTTTGAAGAACCTCCATACTGTTTTCCAGAATGACTGTACCAGTTTGCATTTCCATCAGTGGTGTAAGAGTGTTACCCTTTTTCCATAACCTCTCCAATATCTGTTTTTTCCTGAGTTGTTCATTTTAGATTCTTTTCCTATTTCTGTAGAAAAATAGCATTGGAATTTTGATATGTATTACATTGAACCTGTACATCACTTTAGATGGTGTGGCCATTTTAACATTAATTCTTCTAACCCGTAACCATAGGTTATCTTTCCATTTATTCATGTCTGCTTTTATTCATTAGTATTCAAGTCTTTTATTTCCTTAGTTAAGTTTATTCCTAAGTGTGTTTTTTTTTTTTTTAGTTTATTCCAAGTGTATTATTCTCTTTGGTATTATTGGAAATGGAATTTTTTTCTTAATATACTTTTTGGACAATATGTTGGTAGTATATAAATATGTAACTGATTTTTATATGTTGATTGTATATCTTGTAACTTTGCTGAATTTGTTATTGAAACAGTTTAAATTTGTTAATGTTAATATTCTATAGACTTGCCCTTTTTAGAGCATGCCCTGGGCTTAAAATCTATTTTGAGGCTAAATTTTGCTGCTGGAACAGCTGCTAAACATGGCCTGCTCTGGGGCACCTATCCTTACCCTGTAGCCTACCTGGGACCTTCCATATGTGTTCTGGATTTACCCTTATCACTGCATTTCCCTCATCACTATAGAATTAATGACCTGATTGTGTTTCTGGCTTCCCCACTGGCCTGTGCATCTTGGAAGACGGGGCAGCAGTGACTGTTCTGTTCTTCTGGCCAACATGATGCCTGGCACACTCTACAAGCTTTCTAATATTTGTTACATCAGTGACTGAATGGGAAAGTGCCCATCACTTTGTCTCTTTTAGCATCTTCTTGCTCTTCTCTGCCAGCCTTGACCGTGTCTGTTCTTCCATCCTTGCTCATGTCTCTCTTGCTCAAAATCCTTTTGGGTAGAGTCCATGTAGTGACTTCAGGTAGGCAAGGACGTGTGTTAATGGTTTCCACATGGGTGTGGCTGAGTGCATGCTCATCTCTGCAGCCAGTGCTAGCTAGTACAGTGATACTGAACTTTGCACCTTGGGGTGGTGAAAGGAGCATTGGACCTGAGACTAGCTGGACCCTCTCAGAACCCCAGCTCTGCCTTTGATCAGGTGGGTGGCCAGGGCAGATTACATAACCACAAGAAACCTCTTCTTCCTCAGCAGATATAATGCTTCAACTGAGGTCAGAGGACTATGGTAAAGATTAGAAATAATGTATGTAAAAAGATATCCCATGATTGTACCTGGCACACAGTAGGTATTCAGTAAATTAGGAATTTCTGTTTTTTATAGATGGGATGCCCACTAGTTTAAGACCTTGAAGACCACAGAGTTGGACTCAAATCCTGCCACTCATGGTCTATGTGACCTTAATAACCTTAAGTATTTCACTTAATCTCACTGTGCCTCAGTTTCCTCAAATGTAAAACATGTATAACAAAATCTCCCTCATGGTATATGTAATTTGTGAATTTACTATGCAATTCTGGAGTAAAAGGAACTCTGCAGTATTGCAGAGAATCTTGCTCCTGATAATTCCTTTCTCCTTTCCTTTTCTGTGTTCTGAGACAGAGTCTGACAGACATCTTTGCTCTTTAGAAGCTCATCATCAACACAGCAGACATACACATGGAAGTCACTTACTTGGTGCATGCTGATATGAAAGCTGCCTCCTGGTTTATCCAGGACATGCTCAACCATGGCCTGTGTGGCACAGATGTATTTGGGGCCTTATTGTGTTTAGCAAGTTAATTGTTCATTAAGAAGAAGGGACATTCACAGAGCTGACCTGACATCCTGATAAAATACCAAATGACTTTCAGTGATTTATGGGCACAGACATGACTCCTTGCTGGCTCATGTCAGAATGCGCTGGAGTGATAAGCACACACTTATCTCCGGGCCTTGATGAATGACAGGGAAACCTTGTACCATAAAGGCAACAAAGCCACCCTGTGGGAAGTGAACTGTCACAGGGTGTATTATGAAAGCCCAATCAGCCTCCTTGTGGGAGGACAATTAATGGAATTAAAAGTTAGAATTTTAATTATCATACAAATTAGAGGGAAATTAATCAGCTCATATTTTATGACTTGTCTTGGTGTGGAGCATTGACGGATAGGTTTTATGGCAAATCTTTGATTAATTGAGACACAGCATGAAGGTGTAAAATGCAGACTCAAACCGCATGTTAATATCCCCCTTTCTTCCTGTGCTGTCCCAAGGTTAGACACCGGATAAAGGAGAGATGATATTTGAAGATGCACACTCATGCATGCAGACACAGGCTTACATTATGGTTTTCCACAGACTGTTTGTTTGTCTTTTCCTACTTTTTCAATGTGGACAAGAATCTTTTGCCCCACCTTCTCTTTTTCAGGTGGTGTTTTTAAACTTCTGTTTTCTGCCAGCCATTCTTTGGTTGGGAGTCTCCTGAGTACAGCATCACCTGACTCTGGGCAGACCCCAGGATTGAGTGTTAATGCAGAGTCATCAGTCAGAACTCTGCATCCATGTGTCCATCCTCCTAGATCATCCCAGAGTCCTGGCCAAAATTGAGCCTTGGACAAAATTAAACTTTGGCAACTGAAGGATGTTTTTCACAAAGTCAGTTCATTGAGTCAGTGGGCCCATGTCTGTCAGGATGGGTCCCTCAAGTCAGAGTGAAAGGCTTTAGAGGCAGAAATGGACAGCTGACCAGAGCTGCCTAGGACAGAGCACACAATGAGACTTCACTCTGCTTTTCCTTACACAAAGAAGCTGCGAGTTTGCAGGTGACTATTTCAGCGAAGGAGTTGGGGAGAATGTGGATGGGAAGATAGTCTGTATGAAGCCAAGAATGAGTCTTGGATTAAAGATATCCCTGGCTGGATGTCTGATAAACATATCAGCTGTAATGTGTCAACCTCTGAGATACTGATCTGTCCTTGTACCCCTCACTTCACTCCCAAACTTATTCCTTTCACATTCTTTTTCACGTTCTTCTCCATTTTTGTAAATAGCATTTCAGCTCTCCTATATGCTTAAGAAAATTTGGAGCAATCTGATCCTTCCACAGATCCTGTAGGTTCTACTATAAAAACATATGCAAGAAGCAACCACTTCTTACCGCATTGTTCCACCCACTGCTATCTGTCACCTGGGTCACCTGGGCTACTGTGGTGACTTCCTACCATGCCCACTTCTTCTATCCTTGCATAGTTTGGTTGATTCACAATAGTCTGCCAGGATAGTCCTGTTAAAATATAATCAAATTATGTCACCACACTGTTTAAAATCCTCTGAGGTCTGGGTTTCATTTGGCAAAAGTCAGTCTTCATGGTGATCTGCAAAGCAATATGATCTGGCCCCCTTGACCTCTCTGAATTCATGACCATGTCCTCTACTCACTTTACCTAGTCTTGTGCCATTTGCACTTGCTGAGCTCTCTGTCAGGAATGCTCTTCCTTCTGGAAGCTTTGTGACCCAGCTCCCTTACTTCATTTCAGCCTCAGTTCAAATGCTTCCTTCCCAGGGAAGCCTTCTTAACCACTCTGTCCATCAGAGGAGTCTCCCAGTTCCATGATCACTGCAGCCCATGGCACATGGGTGTTCTGGTAAGTGGTCAACAGTTGGCTCAAGGCTGGGAGAATGGGAACATTCAGTTTTTTTGTGTGCTTGTTGACTTCAGTGAAGTGAATGCTTTTACCATGACCAATTTTAAGCCACCAGAGTAATGAGAACTGCCTTGGAAAACTCCTGAAAATGTAATAATTGGCTTTCACAAGCCTGTACAGATAGTTGAAGGATACTCTGCCTATAGTCCTTTTTCTATTCCACTTTTTTTCCTTAGTACCAATTCTTGACATATTATGTATTTTATTCATACAACTTATATATTAGCTACCACTCTCATTAGGATATATTTTTTTCATGGGGACAGTAATTTTTTAACTATTCATTGCTATTTTCCCCAGCTTCTAGTACATCACCTATCACATAGTAGGTACTCAATAAAATTTTGCTGAATGACAGTATTAATGGAAGAATGAGTACCTAGTATGCATTAGACACTGATAAGTTTGGGGATACATAAATCAATAAGACAAGGTCTTTGACTTCTGTCTAGTGGTGATGATAAGCCTCTGTCACATAATGAAATAGAGATTAAAATAGAAGTTGTTCCTGGCATATGTAAGAATATAGAACAGTCATTGAAATTAGACTCAAATATGAGTTGACTGATTCTGATATGAATGGGAGTATGAGTCTACAAATATTAGTAGTATTTGACAAAGGGTCCCTGAGATGTCCAACTTCTAATATCCTCTCTCTTCATTAAATTCCAGATATATACTCAAGATACTCTGTTGCTTTAGGAACTTGTCGAGTGCCTCTTAAGCCTTATACCAGTTGCTTGCTGAACTGAAGCATACAGCTTATTAGGTCAAGGCCCACAATGTCCAATTTTGCCACCCACCCAATCCTGGAGCCACACTTA
>PISX010029944.1:0-19366 GCA_004024625.1 Mellivora capensis | reverse complement strand
GCCAGGTGGTGGGTATTGTGGAGGGCACGCATTGCATGGAGCACTGGGTGTGGTGTAAAACTATGAACTCTGTTACGCTGAAAAGAAATTAAAAAAAAAAAAAGTAGTGAGAAAATCCAACTTGGATAGAGCAGCTAGGAAATGCTTTTCTGAGAAAGTGGCATTGCAGCTCTGACTTGAAAGGTGAGGATGAGGGGGTCGTAAGAAAGGCCAAGAAACACACTCCAAAGCAGATAAACAGTGGAAAAGCTTGGGAAGGGTGCTTGAGGACAAGGTGTCTAGATAACAGTGAGAAAGTGAAGAATTCTACAAGAAAAGATCAGAAAGACGGAGAGAGGAGGTTCATGAGTCATGGGAAGGGATTTAGAATTTGTTCCAAAAACAATGGAACAAAAATCACTGAATATTTCTATTCAAAGGATTGATGTAATCTAATTTACATTGCTGAGAAATCTGGCTGGCTACTGTGAGCAAATTGACTGAGCCCTGCCGGATGCTTAGAACAATGGTTCCGATCAAATATTACAGTGTCTTTGTCTAAGGCTGAAGTATGGCATGCAGGCAAGTGGATGGACTGGAAATCAGAAGCGCCCATGGACCAAGTGTGGTTAATGAGGGAAAAGGGGGTATTGGAAATAATCCATAGATTTTAAACTTGAACAAGTAGCTGAGTGATGATGAGGAAATGGGAGAAGGCTGAATTTTTGGAGGAATATTAAGAGTCCATTTCCAACATACTGATCTTGTTTAATTATTTATATATTATTTAATATCCAAATTGGATATTATTTAATATCCCAAATATGTCAAAAAAGTAGATAGATTTTAGAATCAGGATGGATTTCTGAAGAGAATTCTGGACTGAAGAAACAAGTGTTATGTATCTGTTATCAACAAACATTTGTATTTAATAATATGGATGGGTCTGAATGAGTTTCCTCATTTATAATCAATCAAAATATCTCCAATTCAAACCAAATCAAGGAGGAAACATACCAAGTAACATACACTTAAATCTAGATGTAGGGTGCACATCTGAGTTTGTGTTTTCACCACTTTCAAGATGTTGACAATCTTTAAGGATAGTTGGTACAGTTCACCTACTTTACAGATACAAAACTGATCATCATAGAGTAAAAACAACTTGTGCATGGTTGCATAGTTAGTAAAGAAAATAGAGAAGCCAGGCATTAAACTCTAAGCTCATTTCTATCACACCACTCTGTCACAAAAAGTATATTTAATCTTCCCCAGTATGATATTATAAACTCATGAAGTTAGGTTGATAAATCCAGTTATCCCCATTTTCTTACCAATGAAAAATAGGAGCTTCAAAACTATTTGATAATTTGTTTGAGGTCACACTGATAATTAGTAGAGTCATGGCTAGAGTTCAAGTTTCAACTCTTACACAAATACTCTCTTCCCCATATGCCATGATGTCAGTTTTCCTATCTAGTCTTGGTCCCATTTTAAAAAGAATCTTTATGTTCCTTTGTTTACTTTTTTTCCATAAATATTTATTTATCCTTTTGAGAGAGAAAGTGAGCATGAGTGGGGAGGGGTGCAGAGGAAGAGCGAGAGAGAAAATATCAAGCCAGCTCCACACTGAGCATGGAGCCCTACCTGGGGTTTGATCTCACAACCCCTGAGACCATGTCCTGAGCTGAAATCAAGAGTCAAATGCTTAACCAATTGAACAACCCAGGCTACCCTACAGTTATTATTTTAAAAACT
This sequence comes from Mellivora capensis, assembly GCA_004024625.1. Lineage (NCBI taxonomy): Eukaryota > Metazoa > Chordata > Mammalia > Carnivora > Mustelidae > Mellivora > Mellivora capensis. The sequence continues at coordinate 17,629 of PISX010029944.1, read as the reverse complement.
CTTAAGTATGTTAGTCCAAGTACCTCATTTTGGCTATCCTTTGCTTCCTTGTCATTTTCCTCCACCAAAAATACATTGGTGATATGGATAAAGTTCTCAGTATCTGTGACAGCACAGTCTTTCAGGGACTCCAAACTACTGGTATGGCTACTTACCATGATGTGCGGAGCCAGCCATGAGCTTCAGGAACAATACTCATTTATTATGAGATATGACTACTTTACTTTTCTATAGGGAAATAAAGTTGAAGGAAATATAAACATTTATTTGTGTTTTCTACCTCTATTTTTAGGCTTTGATATTTCTAAAAATGAAATCTTTAAAATTTTAATTGGTAACACACATCCCAATGACCTTGAGTTTTCTTTTTAGCCTAAATCATATAAAAATATTCATAAACTTCTACTAGAAATCCATTAATTATCAAATACTAATAATGTAAATGAATGGTAGTGAATAGCACATTTTTCATTAAATCTATCATTTAATTCTCATTCATGTTCCAACCCAATTTCATTCACCACACACTGATATCTTGTTGGTCTTAGGCATATGGATCACTACTTATTTCCAAGACTATTCCAATATTCTTTTCCTTTACATAAAGATAATTTGTGGAAATTTACTTCCTCAGATTTTATATGGTAATTTCCTAGTTAAAAAGTTTCATATTAAGCTTAATTCCTCTGGGTGAAGCTTATGATATGTAAATTTGAAAATAAAAAGGCACAAATAATTAGTAGCAGAAAATTATACATGGAAATACAAAACATAGATGCACATATTGCACAAGGCCATTTATACCTTTCAGACAACATGTGACAATTATTTTTTCTTTTAATATTTGCTCTTTTATTTTAAAATGTAATATTTTTCTCCAATTCAGGAAATCAAAAAATTTTCATTGCCATGAACCATTCCACCTTTTAATTGACAAGAAATATAAAATTGAAAAACAAACAAAAAAGAACAACAAATCTCAAGATGCATGTACATCTTGAGGGTTTTTTAATCCTCTTAACTTTTCCTAATTACATCATACTTAGAAATCCTGTCACATCTTTCCTTGTCTACACAACTGGGATTTACATTCTCCCTCCTAATACAACATCACAAATGAAAACATTGTTTTTGGTTCCAAATGCATATTCAATAGCTGCTGAGAAAATTAGAAATGTGTGCTCATTTACTAAGTCTTAACACACTCAGACTTCAACTTAGTAGTGTAACAAACTGAAAAAAAAAATCCCAAACTATAAAGTTCTACAAAAGTTCACACTGAGCCAAGAATGGATTTATTTAGAGAAGAGGGGAGTGGAGCACTAACTGCTTAATCTTCCTGAAAAAAGGACAGTCTACCTTTAGCAAATACTAAAGCAAAGTACATAGTCATTAAACTTTTTGTCCCTTCAGAACATGCCGTTCAAAGTTTTCTTTTGTCTGACAATTCAAATGCCCTTCTAATGAATTTCACCTGCTCGCAAATATTAAAAATTCCCTTCCATGATAAATTTCCTTTCATGAAATTACCAGCCACTGAATTGGCCAAAGCACAGTTCTAATAGGTCTGTTTACAGTGTGAGATCCAAATAAAAGTGCCCTAGTTATGGACCTTGAGGTTCCAGCCCTGTAAGTGAGTTTCCCAATCCAATCTGGGAAGAGCAGATGCTGCAGTCATTTCAATCACTGTGGTCATGTAGACCCAGCCTCATTCTAAATTTCCTCAAGAGCTTTCATCACATGGGTTTGGCAAATTGACAACTCAGAATAGATACAGTATTGATTTGTGTCTTCTCAGTGGTGCAGGTGGAACAGGGATATGAAAGGGGGCCCTTGAAATTTGTATATTGGCACTCATCCATTCCTGGATGTATTTTTTTCTTCTCCATTCATCTCAGGAAAATATCTAACTGGGTGCTTTGTATAAGGTCATTCACAAAGTAATTCCCTGATTTTTTTTTAACATTTTTAGTAGGCCATTAGATTCAGGAGGACCTAAATTTCTTGTTCTCATATTAAAGTAACAATAAAACCTGACTTCTAATCCACTGAGGACATTATCCGTCACCTGCAGAGTGTAATGCCACAGTATTTGGTAATTATGAGAACATACAGAAATAAAAAAGTATCATAAGTTCCAACATTTAAGTTCCCTTGTAAAAGTATAGTAGTCAGTGTAAATATCTCCCACTTAACAAGAACTATTGTCTGAGTTCTAGATATTTTGTCCTGACTCCCTAAAAATTTCTAGAAAATAGCGAACTGTATGTCAATTATACAAGATTCATGTCTCTTAGTACTTTTAACATGTATTTTATAGTATCAGAGAGCAAATCATCTTTTGTTAGTGTGCAGAATAAAGCACAAATAATGAAATTAATTTAAATCATAAGCCCTGGGAATAAATCTTAGCTCTGCCTTTTTACAAACTATTTAACCTGAAAAACTTACTCAGCATTTCCAAATTTTCTTTTTCTTGACCTATATAGTGAGAATAAGAAGACTGACTTCAAAGGATTATGTGACACAGTAATATTTGTGAAAAGTATTTAAATTATGAAGTATTAACCAAATATTAACCATTACTAATTCTTATAGGCAAGTGCTTTCACCTTCTCCAAATTATACAGACTCCAAAAGTAAAACATGCTATGGATTATGAAGGATTAGGAGCAAGTTGTTGTTATGAACACTCTACATGTATTAACTCATTCAATCATTACAATAACCTCATGAAGTAGTTATTATAACTATTATAATTATACAAATGAGCAAATTGAGGTACTGAGAAATTAAATAACATCATATGTCTAGAAAATAATGGGGCCAAGAGTCAAATCTCAGATAATCTACATCCAGGGTTATATTATTAATATAATTGTTGCCCTTTGATGCCTTTTCATTATACAATAATTTGCAAAACAAAATTATATTTCCTAAAATGAAAACTTTCTTTGCATTATTTCTCTTCTATATTTTGTAAGATTTAAAAAAAATCTATGGCTGAAACCCCTCATTGGTTAGTAATTCCAACGTGCCAGGCACGTTGGAGTTTCAATATGGAATTGTTATTACAAAGAAAAAGAAATTCATTTCCTTTTTTTAAAAAAGATTTTATTTATTTATTTGACAGAAAGAGACAGTGAGAGGGGGAATACAAGTGGGGGAGAGGGAGAGGGTGAAGCAGGCTTCCCGTCGAGGAGGGTGCCTGATGCAGGGCAAGATTCCAGGACCCTGGGATCATGACCTGAGCTGAAGATAGATGTTTAACACCTGAGCCACCCAGGCACCCCCTAAATTCATTTTCTAAAGTATATCATAACCTTGTGTGAAATGAAAGGTAAACATTTCAAATAGCAAATGTTAAAAATATTTGTGTATTGCAAATGGCAAGATTTCATTCTTTTTTTATAGCTGAGCAATATTCCAGTGCATGCTTCTGTGGGAACAAGCTGATGGTTACCAGAGGGGAGGTAGATGGGAGGGTGAGATAAATAGGTGATAGGAATTAAGGAGGGCACTTGTAATGAGCACCAGGTAGGTATGGAAGTGTCAGATCACTATATTGTACACTTGAAACTAATATTACATCAACAAACTGGAATTTAAATAAACATTTAAAAAATATTTGATAATTAAACAATGTTCAGAGTGAGGTTTATGACAAAGAAGGAAGCAAATGTAAATCATCTCATCTATATCTTGGGAAACATCAATACCAATATTTTTGTCATTTTTGATACATATATAATCCTCAAATAATGAAAAACATTTGTAGGTAGATACTCCTTTTCATATGTTGGCCAAGAAAGATGATTTGAGGTGAACAGAAGCTTTTTTTCTTTTTTAAGATTTTGTTGATTTATTTGATTTATCTGACACAGCACGAGAGGGAACACAAGTAGGGGCATGGGAGAGGGAGAAGCACACTTCCTGCTGAGCAGGGGCCCTGATACAGGGCTCAAATCCCAGGACCCTGGGACCATGACCCAAGCCGAAGACAGACACTTAACAACTAGGCCACCCAGGCACCCCTGAACAGAAATTTATAAACTGATACATTGTGATATGGTACCGGTTTTCTGGCTTACTTTCTGGTAAATTAAACTCTCTGTTCTTATGTAATCAATCATAGAACTTTTCTTGCGGAGGGGCCCAGGAACATTCTTCAACCAGTTTTAAGAATATGAGTCAGGGACTCTCTTTAAACATGAGTAACCACTTCAATACTAAAATGATCACCTCATTAGTATATGAAAATGTGCAATATTATATCATCCCACATTATTTTACTGATGGAAAACTTTTGGCTCTGAATTCCTTTTGCATTACCTTAACATTACTTTCATTTTTTGAACTTTTATTTTTGAACATTTATTAATGTAAGATTATGTGTATGTAGCCATCAAAGTCGAATCTTAAAAAAAAAACTATTACTTTAAGTTTTATATAAAATAGGAGGAAATAACTTCATTTTTGCAAAAGTAAATCCTAAAACATGCATGAGTTACAGATCTTTTCTGGGAAAACCAAACTTTAAATGTCATTTCTTACTTTAAGTAATGAAAAATGAAAACTCTGATCTATATCATGTAATTAAATGTGTTTTGCTATTGTAAAATTTTAATGGGCTCTGGAGAGAAATTTTACATGTATATCAAATTGTAAAAAAACTATAAATATTTTGTGTATCCCAAATTTTACTTTCAGGCTCATAGTCAATAGAAATAATGAGATCTTATTTGCGGAGCATAACAAATAACACGGAGGACATGGGGAGATGGAGAGGAGAAGGGAGTTGAGGGAAATTGGAGGGGGAGATGAACCATGAGAGACTATGGACTCTGAAAAACAACCTGAGGGTTTGAAGGAGGGGGAGGTGGGAGGTTGGGGGAGCCAGGTGGTGGGTATTAGGGAGGGCACGCATTGCATGGAGCACTGGGTGTGGTGTAAAACTATGAATTCTGTTACGCTGAAAAGAAATAAAAAAATAAATTAAAAAAAAGAAAAAGAAATAATGAGATAATTTGCACAAATATAAATGTAAAAATACTAACTCTTAGTTTTCAGACACAAATAAATCACTTCTCATTTCAGTGTTCCATGGAGCACCCTGGATTAAAGTTTAGGCTATGTGATTTAAAACCACTTTACCACAGTCGCTATAATTTTATGATGGATATTTTTATCAGCTTCGTTCAAAACAAAAAACAGTAAGAAACTGTTCAGTGATAGGAGATTGATAAAATAATGACATATCCTGTAAGTATAAACTATATATTCACTTAATCAATGCTATGGGTCTATTCTCTTTGGCATGAGAATATGTTCAATGTATGTTTTTAATTTTTAAGTAAAGAAAAAAAAAGTCAAGTGTTAAAAGCATTTATGTAATAAGAATAACTTTTTTTACTGTCTAAATATATGTATTCAAAAAATTGAAAATCTACAGTTGAAAATATTTATATTTTCAATGATGAAATTACTTATGATTCTAATTTTACACTGACCTCCTTAAACTAATGTACAAGGAGGCAATCCAGCCTAATGGATAAGGTGCAGGAGATCTGGGGTCAGATGCCTGGGGTGATACAACAACTCTTCGCGTGTTGATGACTAGTTGAAGAATTACTATACTAACTTCCTTAAGCCTCAGCTTCCCTTTCTGTAAAATGGAGATGATAATATGATCTAGTTTAGAGTTTCACTAAGGGTTAAATGACTGACCATCCAAGTATGAAGTTTACAACTCACATCAGCCTATATTTGCTAGCCATTTCTTAAAATATGCTAATAGTAGAAAATGATTTTTGTTATGCCTTTATTCTCTCAGTATACCATAATTAACATTCTTATTCTTTTAAAGTAAAACAAACAAACGAACAAACAAAAAACCCAGAATAATCATTTTGATTTTATAAATGCTTTTGCAAATACCAGCATCACCAACAAGAAAGACGGTCTCTTGGCATGAAGAATCACTAGTTTTCTGTGAAGACATTTCGAACAGATAGCTACAGACCTCATCTCTTCTGCTCTTGATGAATTACAGAAGGCAATGAATGTATGCTTATCAGGTTTGGATATGGTACTTACTTTAAAACCATAGTGTTTTATTTGATTGCTGACTCAAGAAATAGAATAAATCAGAAAGGCAAAAATCAGCTGAAACCAAATGATGACATTTAATAAGGATAAATGCAAATTTCCGGATGTAATTTCTAGAAATCAATAGTAAAAGTTAAAGGATGGAGGAAACTTGGCTTGAAAACAGTTCACATGCCAAGGATCTGGGGATTTTCAGTTAATCAAAGCAAATAATATGACAAGCTAGCAGAAGCTAATTTAATCCTGGGCAGCATTAATAGAGTTATAGTGTGCTTATCATGGGAATTGATAAGCTCACTACACTCCACACTGTCAAAATGAATTTGGAACACTGTTTAATTTTGGATGCTAAAATTTAAGAAGGGCAATGAAAACGAGAGACCATCAAAAAAGGTTAAACATGAGGATGAGTCTGTAATTGAAGTTGTATGAGAATTCGTGAAGAAACTACAAGGTGTAGAGTGAGTTTGACTCTCAGGACACCATACTTTCCTTGTTATCCTACTTACTGATTGCTTGTTCTTGGTCTTATTCCTTAGTTTCATTTGTTTTCTTGAACCCATCCTGTAATCTCTAAGTAATGCAGTGCTCAAGGCTTAGTCTGACCTCCCTACCCACCCGCCCATAGACATTAGCCCCCTTGATGCTTCATCCAGCTTCCCAGCTTTAAATGCCATTCTTTACAATGACTCACAAGTTTTTTATCTTCAGCCTGGATTTCTTTGGTGAACTTCACGCCACAATGCTGAATTATCTTCTGGACATCTTTACTTGGCAGTCTAATGAATCCTAAACTCAATAAATTCAAAATTAAACTCTTTGATTTTCTTGCCCAAAACATAATCCTCTAAATAATCCCTCTTCTTCTAAATAAATGACAACTTCATCATTGCTTTTGCTTAAACAAAGTATCTAGTGTCATCCTTGACAATTCTAACTTTATTTCCAATTCAACTACATCTTTAGTTGTATGCATGAACAGCCACTTCTCACCATTTCCAAGACTATTACCTTGGTACAAATCACCTTCATCTTTCATGTGGATAAATGCAACAGACTGACTTCCTTGCCTTGACCTTTGCAACACTGCACTCACTTCTCAACACAGTGGTCAAATTAGCACTTTAAAATAAATTAAAAAAAATTCTTACACTTATATGCATGTCCATTAATTAAATGCATATATAATTATGAATATAATTATTATATTAACAGCTGACCAACTATTAAAAATAAAATAAATATTCCCAAAGAATAAATTGTCCATCATAAACATGCAAATGCAGGCTGAATAAACATATTTTAGCATAAATCATAAAAGAATTATTTCTCTAAGTTGGCACTAAAAATGAATAGTAAAATATCTTCCTTTTATGAAATTGCAATATTTCAGGTTATGTAGAATGTGACTATATACTTCAGTATTCATGGGATTGGGGCAGTCACTCCATCTGTTAATCAACAATATTTTCAGAGTTCCTGCAGTATTCCAGACACTATAGAGTATCAGGTTGATTTTGTTTCCTAAAAATATATGTCTAAGTCCTAACTGCAGTACCTGTGAATGAGACCTTATTTGGAAATAGAGTCTTTGAAAATAAGGTCATACTGGATTAATATGAGTCCAATTATTGGTATCCTCAGACTCATAAGTTTAATTAAGAAACAAAGACACACAGGGGAAATGCAATGTGATGACAGAGGCAGAGATGTACCTATAAGCCAAGGTACACCAAAAATTGCCAGCAACCACAAGAAGCTGTGAAGAGATAAGTAAAGTTCCTTCAGAAAGCATGGCCCCTACTGACCCTTCAATTTTGGATTTCTAGTCTTGAGAACTGTAAGTCAATGGATTTCTATTGTTTTATGCCACCCAGTTTGTGATAACTTGTTAGAATAGCCCTAGGAAACTAATATGACTCCATATCGGTAATAGAGTGGTAGGAAATCATAATCACCACGCTTATAGTCAAGTGGGAAAATCCACAAAGATTAATAATCACAATCATGCAATAGTTCTATAAAGATATACAGAATGTTATGAGATTATATGACTAGGAGATAGTAGGAAAGACTTTCTTGAAGTGAAGGTTCTAAGCAGGTTTTATCTTATTTATTAAATGTAGCAGGGTACTGGGCACAGAAGTTGATGTTTAATGAATGCTTGAATGAATAATGAATGAATGTATTAGTGTATAAAGTAGAAATGAGGCAAAGCAGGTCTAGAATAATATTCAAGACAAAAAGAATGTTGTGTACCAGGCAAAATTGTTTAGCTCAAAATAAAGAGGAAAAAATTAAATGTGATAAAATGCAACATTATGATAAATATTTCATTATATTTTTATTAGCTATAAGGCCATATGAGTGGCCAAGATCTGGTGTGCTTGTACATGGTACAATCCTCACCAAAAAAAGGTGAAAATAAATGTAACACTACTTGTGGAGATCACTCCCTACTGGCCATTTCCTTATTCCCCCATATTTTCTTCCTAATGGAATCTTAATTTTAGGATATCCAGCCATACATCATATGGTTCATGAATCTTAAAAAAAAAATCCTAATCCCAAGAATAGATTTTGATAAACCAATACCATTATCTTGCCTTGCAAATAACCGGGTTAAGAACTAAAGGTTTTAGGCTAAGGGGAGGTTGATATGTCAAAATTACTGTCATCAAGGGAAATTACATAGGATTTAATTTGACCTAATCATATTGATGTGAAGGACTCTATGAATTGGAAGAGATATTTTCCTTTCTTCTGGGAAAATAAAATTGTAAGCTTAAATCATATCATTTGACACTTTTGACCATTTCCTTTTCTTTGAATCATTAATAAGGCCTTAGTAAATGGAGAAAGATATTATTAGAACTGAAATGAGTCAATTTACCATTGATTCTAGGAACGTGGGAATTCTTGGTGAATTTAAGATTGCTTAATGGTGTGGTTATGTTAAGTCAAACTCTAACTGGAATGGATGCAAGATAAAAATGGAAGAAATATTGGCAGTAAAATGTATATAAATTTCTTCTGATGAGTTTTACTATTCAAAAGTGTAGAGAAATGTATGGTAATGGTCAAGGGTCAAGAGAGTTTTCTTGGTTTTTGTTGTTGTTGTTAATTGATAGAGGTGATGACAGCTTGTTTAAACACTGATGAAAATGTTTCTATAGAGATGAGAGACTTCTTGAAACAGCTTTTGGAAGGAAGGGGATATGGATTATTCATTTCTAAAACTTCATCCTGCCTCATAGTAATGTCTCTAAATAGATACCTAATAAACTATATGTTGCATTCCATTGTTGATAAGTAATTGCTGGTCTACTTAGTATGATTAGCATTAAAACTTAAATTAGAAAGTGCATTGTATAATGTTAACAATACTATGATAGCAACTTGCCATCATGATAAATAGCTAGTCTCAGATTAGCCATTCGAAAACAAACAAAAATTATATATTATATAGAACAATAGATCTTAAAATAGCCCTATTTAAATAGAAACCTGAAAAGAGTAAATTGACTTTTAAAAAACCTTATGGGTTTCTTAGGGAGTATAAAAAATAGAAATGTTCTTTTTAGTCACTTTTTCTCCAAAACTAGGTCTTCCTGTGGTGATCTACAGGTAGGAAATAATTGAGCTGTAAACACACCGTAACTTAAATGTGATCTACTGATGTTAGATAGCATGGTTTGCCAGATTCTGAGGGTCAGTGATAGAGACCAAAATGTGTCTGTCTTCATCACTTTAAGCATTAAAGGCAGTTAGTTAACTTTATCACTTTACACTCCATACTTGAAGTAGGATAGGCACTCCAAATTAGTTTTCAGAAGCCATTCTCTTCAGTTCTTTGTATTTCACTGGGAATGGTAATGTGTGCATAACCCTAATCTTCAATGCACTGTTATTTTACTTGGTTAGTACAGCAGATGGTATGAAGTTAAAAATGGAATCAGAGATTAGCTTGGTCAAACACCCTAAACTTTGTAACTAAAAAGACTCTTTTGGAGATTAGCTTCAAAAATGTCTTGGTGCCAGATGATTAATACTTCTTTTAAAGGGGGCTTTAAAATTATATTCTAATCTGCACACTTTCATAATATAAACATGAAATTAAAATAATAATATCTTAATAAATAATGCCAAACTGGACTCTATAGTCCTAAAAATAGCAATAGTATTGATAATACTAATAATATTGTCTAAAATGTTCGATCCTCTTACTACAGACCAGGGACTCAGAGACATATGTAGAGCTTATGTCACTTAATTCTTTTTTTTTTTTTTTTAAGATTTTATTTATTTGTCAGAGAGAGAGGGAGAGTGAGCAAGAGAGCACAGACAGACAGAGTGGCAGGCAGAGACAGAGGGAGAAGCAGGCTCCCTGCCGAGCAAGGAGCCCGATGTGGGACTCGATCCCAGGACGCTGGGATCATGACCTGAGCCAAAGGCAGCCGCTCAACCAACTGAGCCACCCAGGCGTCCCTGTCACTTAATTCTTACAAACAATCTGTGAGGTAGATACGACTATTATTCCCAATTTACTGATGGAAAAAATGTGAGATTTTTAGAAATGAGGTAAGTTAAGGTTACCTCTCTCAAAAGCAGTATACTAGGAACTCTTGCCCGTGTTACATTATATTGTGGAACAGGTAAGGACAGCACATGTTTAAAAGGGTTTCCCTGAAAAGCTCACTTTTGATCTTTTCCAGTATAAATGTTTCTTTTTCTATTTTTTAAAAATTTTATTTAATTATTTGAGAGAAGGAGAAAGAGAGAAACTTAGAAAGTCTTAAACTAATTAAGACTTTCTTTGAGATAAATTTTATGACTTTTAAATTGTATTGTCATAGAAATGTTTTTAATGTAATAAAATCCTCCTGTTAGGTTTAATTACTTTGAGTTTTTTACTATCTTCTTACTGTCCATTGTTTGTAGTTATGAACAGGCTGAAATCTTGAGATTGGGAATGGAACATGTCTAAATAAAAAATTACATAATGGCACCTGGGGTAGCTCAGTCTGTTAAGTGACTGACTCTTGGTTTTGGCTCAGGTCATGCATGATCTCAGGGTCCTGAGCTCACACCCCACATCAGGCTCTGTGATCAGCACAGAGTCTGCTTGAGTTTATCTTCTTCTCCCTCTTCCAGTGGGAAAAAGTCAGTCTCTTCAATAAGTGGTGCTGGGAAAATTTGACAGCTATGTATAAAAGAATGAAATTCAGTCATTCTCTTACACCATATACAAAGATAAACTCGAAATGGATAAGAGACCTCAACATGAGGCAGGAATCTATCAAAATCCTATATATACACGATGGAATACTATGCAGCCATCAAAAGAAATGAAATCTTGCCTTTCGCAAGGACGTGGATGGAACTAGAGGGTATCATGCTTAGTGAAATAAGTCAATCAGAGAAAGACAACTATCATATGATATCCCTGATATGAGGAAGTGGAGATGCAACATGGGGAACTAGGGGGGCAGAAAAAGAAGAAAAGAAACAAGATGGGATTGGGAGACAAACCATAAGTGATTCTTAATCTCACAAAACAAACTGAGGGTTGCTGGGGGGAGGGGGTCGGGAAAGGGGGTTGGGTTAAGGGACATTGGGGAGGGTATGTGCTATGGTTAGTGCTGTGAAGTGTGTAAACCTGGCGATTCACAGACATGTACCCCTGGGGATAAAGATATGTTTATAAAAAAAATAAATATTTAAAAAAAAAATCCTAGAGGAGAACATAGACACTAACTTCTCCAACATTGGCCACAGCAACTTCTTTCAAGACACGTCTCCAAAGACAAAGGAAACAAAAGCAAAAGTTAACTTGTGGGACTTTATCAAGATCAAAAGCTTCTGCACAACAAAGGAAACAGTGAACAAACAAGTAGGGAACCCATGGACAAGAGAAGATATTTGCAAATGACACTACAGACAAAGCATTGATATCCAAGATCTATAAAGAATTCCTCAAACTCAACACATACAAAACAGATGATCATGTCAAAAAATGGGCAGAAGACATGATCAGACACTTCTTCAAAGAAGACATACAAATGACCAACAGACACATGAAAAAATATTCATCATCATTAGCCAACAGGGAGATTCAAATCAAATCAAATCAAATCAAAACCACATTGATAGAGCTACCCTATGACCCTGCAATTGCACTAATGGGTATTTACTCCAAAGATACAGATGTAGTGAAAAGAAGGGCCAACTGTACCCCAATGTTCATAGCAACAATGGCCACAATCACCAAACTGTGGAAAGAACCAAGATGCCCTTCAACAGAGAAATGGATATATGGCCCATATATACAATGAAGTGTCATGCCTCCATCAGAAAGGATGAATACCCAGCGTTTGTATCAACATGGATGGGACTGGGAGAGTTTATGCTGAGTGAAATAATTAAGCAGAGGGAATCGATTATCATATGGTTTCACTTACCTGTGGAGAATAAGGAATAACACAGAGGACATTGGGAGATGGATAAAAGTGAGCTGGGGGAAATTGGAGGGGGAGACAAGTAATGAGAGACTGTGGACTCTGAGAAAAAAACTGAGGGTTTTTTTGCAGGGGAGGGGTTTGGGTGAGCCTGGTGGTGGGTATTTTGGAGGGCACATAATTCATGGAGGACTAGGTGTGGTGCATAAAAAATGAATGCTGGAACACTGAAAAGAAATAAAATAAAATGGAAAAAAAACACATTGAGATATCACCTCATACCAGTTAAAATGGCTAAAATTAACAGGATAGTAAACAAGTGTTGGAGAGGATATGGAGAAAGGGGAACCTTCTTACACTGTTGGTGGAAATGCAAGTTGGGCAGCCACTTTGGAAAACACTGTGGTAATTCCACAAAAAAAAATCAAAAAATTATATTAAAAATTAAAATTAAAAATAGTTACCCTATGAAATGCTGGGTATTTACCCCAAAGATTCAGATGTAGTGAAAAGAAAGGCCATCTGTACCCCAATGTTCATAGCAGCAATGGCCACAATTGCTAAACTGTGGAAAGAGCCAACTTGCCCTTCAACAGACGAATGGTTAAAGAAGATATGGTCCATATATACAATGGAGTTTCTCTTCTTCTCCCCCTGACCCTTTCCCAGCTCACTCTCTCTCTCTCTCAAATAAATAAAATCTTTAAAAAAAAATTACCCGTACTCATCGGATCTAATTTTCAAGAGCTGAAATATCTTTAGTTATAATATTAGGATAATAATGTATTTAGTACATGGTTCTAACTTTGTTTTATTTGTAATATTTACTTGAACATTAACTGAGGGACTCTAGAAAATGTTACATATGCATTGAATATTTTAAACACATTTATTATATATGTGCGATGTGTGTATATATTTACATCATGTTCATATATATAGTGTGTGTCAAAGGACCAGTAAGTGCAGTTAGGATGACTACAAAATTCTCTTAAGACCAAGGTAGGAATAGGTATTACTTATGTCAACACAAGTTATTGGTTGACAATGGCCTTCTGACTTTGATGTAATTCTAGGAAGGATACTAAGGTAAGACCAGGTCTGATGGGAAAGACACCCCTCCCTGGGGACAAAAGGGAATACAGCAGCACATATTAGTAAGCACAAAATTTTTATTCTTTTAGACTGAGTATAAACCTTGCTAATATATCAATATGTTTTTCATCAAATACACAAACAGAATTTATGTACATATGAAGTACATATGAAGACCATTTCTTCAATTCATATAAAGACAATGTATGAAAAGCTGCAGGTTCCTAATACACACATATAGTTTTTAATAAAGCAATAGGCATTAAGAAAACTCTAGACATATAAAATCACATCCTTCTGAATTTCCTTCTAATTACCTAGTAAAATCATGTACTTAAAAGAGGAATTCAAAATATGCTTTAGATTATTATATAGGTCACATCTCAGAACTATTAAATCTAAAAGCATGTTGAAAAACTTTGAGTGCATGTATTACTCTGCAAATGGTTGCTAAAATTTGCATTTGATTATGCTAAAATAGATGTTATGGCTAGTTTTGTGCACTCACTGCAGAATCTCAGTTTTAAGAAGTGTTTTAATGTATCCACATGCCCTAGAGCTAAGCCAAAGGAATAGGGAATAAGTAGAGAAAATACAGTTTCAGTATTTTCTTTTAAAAATTTCCTCTGCATTAAAACTAATATTTTGCTTGAAAAATTACTAAATGTACAGTATTTTATTCTTTTTAACTCAAGCTTAACCCATACAAAATATTTAAAATCAATTCTGTTGTATTTTGAATTTCTTATCAGTTAGGTTAGTGAAGTATTGTAAGTAAATTGTTCATAATAATTTGGTACTTGATTCAAAGAAACAAATTAAGCCAAGAAACATGCACATGATTTTAACAAGTGTCAAGCCTTTCACTCCTATAACTTTTTATAATACTTTAAAATATTTCCCTCTCTCTTTACTTACAATTATTTAGTCTCATTATTATGGAGCATATAATAAGTCCTCAGAATAAAATATAATTTCCTTTTTAATAAAAATGGAATTTTTAAATAGAGTAGCACAATTAAAATGTCATTGTTTCCAGTAACACTGATTTCAACTGGCATTGGGTTCCTTGCACTCTTTTTAAAAATTCCTAATTCTCTTTTCTGTAGAGAATATGCATGTGCATACACCAAAAAAAAAGCAAAATCTCTAAATTTATATCACTGCAAATTATGCAATCAGGATATTTCAGGTAGTAATCTCAAGGGCCCTATTTTTCTCTTAAATTATGTAGTTAAAATACCATAGGTCTTGTACTATAAAGAGAGATATAAAAATTAAAACAGCAAAGAAAATTAAGAAACTCATTTTAATTAAAGGTAAGAAGAAATTGTATTTTGTTACCCAAATTTCTTTTTTCAAATATTATATTCTGTGTTCACTACAAATGTTTATAGTTTCATGTAAATTATGTTTACTAAAATATTTATTGTATACAAAGATTCATGAACTTAGAAAATATATTCTATGGATGTACACCTAAGTTACAGGGTTAAATGAAGGGATAGTGGATAGCCTAGCCTGAAAAACCTTCCACCTTTTAGAAAGGAAAAGACATCTAAATGAATGCAGAATTACACCATTTCAAAGAGAGGGCTTTGTAGCATGTTTAGAATGTGTTACTCTTTTTTATTATTTTTTTAAAGATTTTATTTATTTTAGAAAGAGAGTGAACGTGAGAGAAAGCACAAGCCAGGGGAAGAGGCAGAGGAAGAAGCAAACTCTCTGGATACAGGGCTTGGTCCCAGGACCCTGGGATCATGCCCTGAGCTGAAGGGAGACAACTTAACCCACTGAGCCACCCAGGTGCCCCTAGAACATGTCACTTTTAAAGCAGAGATTTACTGGGGCTCCTGGGTAGCTCAGTTGGTTGAGCATGAGACTCTTGGTTTGAACTCAGGTCTTGATCTTGGGGTCATGGGATCTAGCCCTTCCCAGCTCTGTGCTCAGTGGGAGTCTGCTTCCTCCTTCTCTCTCTCTGCCTCTCTCCCTGCTTGCACTCTTTCTCTCCTTCTCTAATATAAGTAAATAAATAAATCTTTAAAACAAAGATTTAGTAAAACCCCTAAAGAAATCTTGTACATAGAGCTTTTCATGGACAATGTCTCATAAAATCAAAGCATATTGTGGTGTTTGTAATAATTTTGTATGTGGATGGCTTACAAGCATCTATTTATTTTTCCTATCATTTTGCCAGAAATTACTGTGGTACCATGATTAAAAATTAATCAAAATTATATTTTGAATTCCTTCTCTAAGTACATGATTTTTTTAGGCTATTACTGAGAACGGAGTAAGAGGAGATATGGCCTTATCTATGTAGAATTTTTTTTTCCAAATCCAATTGCTTAATATAAGGAAAAACACATATTGAGAGTCCGCTATTTGCCAGGTATTATGGGTAGAAAAATAGCAGTTTCCATAAGAATAGCTAGAACAGAAGGAAAAAAATAACTTCAACAGAAAATAAAACTTCCATTTAATTGTGCTTTTTACACAATTCAATTCTTTATTGAAACTATTAAATAGATTTTCAAAGTTTTCTGATATATTTCAATTAAATACATCATTGCTTTTATCCTTAGCCTTTGCATCTAGTAAAAACTTAAAAAATATGTGAAATTAACACTTAAGAAATACATAGCATGTAAGTGATGAATCAAACTACTGGAACTAATATTACACTATATATTACCTAACAAGAATTTAAATAAAAATTTTAAAAAAGAAAAAAATAGAGCCAGCCCCCAAGATGGCAGAGAAGTAGCAGCTGAGACGACATCAGGTAGCAGGAGATCAGCTAGAGAGCTTATCAAACCATTGCGAACACCTACAAATCCAACGGGAGATCAAAGAGAGGAAGAACAGCAATTCTGGAAACAGAAAATCAGCCACTTTCTGGAAGGTAGGACCGGCGGAGAAGTGAATCAAAAGCGACGGGAGGATAGACCGCGGGGGAGGGGCCAGCTCCCGGCAAGCGGCGGAGCAATGGAGCACTAAATCGGGACTTTTAAAAGTCTGCTCCACGGAGGGACATCGCTCCAGAGGCTAAACCGGGGTGAAGACCACACGGGGTCAGCGTGGCCCCAGGTCCCGCAGGGTCACAGAAGGATCGGGGGTGCCTGAGTGGCGCAGAGCTAGCAGGTATCGGAGCAGGAAGCCGGCTACAGAGACAGAGCCGAGGAGTGAGCTCTCAGCTCGGGGTTACCTTGAACCAGTTGCAGGCTGGGTGAGCTCGGAGCACGGCCAGAGGCGAGGGAGAAGGGAGTGATTGGGGATTCTCTCTGAGGAGTGGATCCCCGAATCTCAGCTCTTCCGGGCCGGAGACTAGGAGGCCGCCATTTTCATTCCCATCCTCCAGACTCTACGGAAAGCGCTCAGGGAACAAAAGCTCCCGAAAGCGAAACCGAGTGGGTTACTTAGCCCGGCCCCTGGGAAGGGCGGTGCAGCTCTGCCTCGGGCAAAGACACTTGAGAATCACCACAACAGGCCCCTCCCCCAGAAGATCAAAAGAAATCCAGCCAAGACCAAGTTCACTTAACAAGGAGAGCAGCAGAACTCCAGAGGAGGAGAAAGCAAAGCGCAGATTTCATGGCTTTCTCCCCATGATACTTTAGTCTTGCAGTTAATTCAATTTTTTCTTTAAAGGGCATTTTCCTAGGGTCTTTGCCACCCTTTTAGTATTTTATTTGCTCCTTCATATAATCTTATGTGGAAAAAATGACAAGGCGGAAAAACTCACCACAAAAAAAAGAACAAGTGACAGTATCAAAGGCTAGGGACCTAATCAATACAGACATTGGGAATATGTCAGATCTAGAGTTCAGAATGACAATTCTCAAGGTTCTAGCCGGGCTTGAAAAAGGCATAGAAGATATTAGAGAAACCCTCTCTGGAGATATAAAAGCACTTTCTGGAGAAATAAAAGAACTAAAATCTAACCAAGTTGAAATAAAAAAAGCTATTAG
>PISX010029943.1:0-19460 GCA_004024625.1 Mellivora capensis | reverse complement strand
TGATCACAGCTTTGTAGTAAAGCTTGAAATCAGGTAACGTGATGCCACCAGTTTTATTTTTGTTTTTCAACATTTCCTTAGCGATTCGGGGTCTCTTCTGATTCCATACAAATTTTAGGATTATTTGCTCCAGCTCTTTGAAAAATACCAGTGGAATTTTGATGGGAATGGCATTAAAAGTATAGATTGCTCTAGGTAGCATAGACATTTTAACAATGTTTATTCTTCCGATCCAAGAACATGGAATGGTCTTCTATCTTTTTATGTCTTCTTCGATTTCTTTCATGAGTGTTCTGTAGTTCCTCGAGTACAGATCCTTTACCTCTTTGGTTAGGTTTATTCACAGGTATCTTATGGTTCTTGGTGCTACAGTAAATGGAATCGATTCTCTAATTTCCCTTTCTGTACTTTCATTGTTAGTGTATAAGAAAGGACTTTCCTAAGAGTAGTAAGTAGACTTTGTGCCCACAGTAAAAGGTTTACAAAGTTATCATGACCAAACTTTACACTGATCAAAAATAACAGTTGGGACCCCAGACTGGCTCAGCCAATTGAGCATGCAACTCTTGATCTGAGGGTTGTAAGTTCAAGCCCCACGCTAGGTCTAGAGGTTAAAGTAAAGTCTTTATTTTTTTTTTTTTTAAAGATTTTATTTATTTATTTGAGAGGGGAGAGAGAGCATGAGAAGGGAGAAGCAGACTCCCCAAGGAGCTGGGAGCCTGATGTGGGACTCGATCCCAGAACTCCAGGATCATGACCCGAGCTGAAGGCAGTGGCTTAACCAACTGAGCCACCCAGGTATCCCCTAAAGTAAAGTCTTTAAAAGAAAATACAGGTATAGGTGGATCTTGAAAGAAAACCTTACTAAGAAAGCCCAATTCTCACTTGCTCACTCTTTCACACAAACACACACACACACTACAGACGCTGTTTACTCAGTACAAGATTTATAACATAGTTTATTTAAATAAAGTTTTATTTACATATTAAGCCCTTAACTTGGGAGAAGACTATCAAAAAGCAAAATGGACAAAGAAACAAGACATGCTTTAATAGAAGAACAGAGATAGGATAAAAGTAAAAGGATAGAGAGATGCCTGGGTGGCTCAGTTAAGTGTCTGCCTTTGGCTCAGGTCATGATCTCAGGGTCCTGGGGTCGAGTTCTACATGGGGCTCCTTTGCTCAGTGAGGAGCCTGCTTCTCTGACTGCCACTCATCTCTGCTTGTGAGCTTCCTCCCTTCCCGGACAAATAATTAAATCTTAAAAAAAATAAAAAGGAAAGGAAAGGAAAAGATATACCACGCAACTAGTAAGCATATGAAAGCTACTGTATCTATATTAATAACAAAATAGTTTTCAAGACATATTTTCAGGGGTGAGGAAAATTTCATAACGATAAGGGGGTCAATTCATCAAGAAAAAAGCAAAAATGTAAAGGTGTATGCACCAAATAACACAGCTTCAAAATACATGAAGCAAAAAAATAGATAAATCTAAAAGGAGAAAGGGAATTTGGGGATAATGGCAGACAAGGAGGATCCTGAGCACACCTCCCGCAGACACAACAAGATAACAGTTACATTTATTGCAACTAACCCTGAAAACAACTCAAATACTGGCAGAACAAATATTCCATAATAACTGTAGAGAGGAGGCCACTGGGAAAAGGGTAGGAGGCTGTGGAGGCACAGTTAAGAACCAAATCTCTGGCAGGACTAACGACAAAAGGGAGGGACACCATAAGCACAGAGAAACAAGAAGATCAGATTCCATAGCAGGAACCCTTAGCACTAGGGACCTGCACTGGGAAGATGAATCCCCATAACATCTGGCTCTGAAAACCAGCTAACTTCAGGAGCTAGAAAAATCAGACAGCCTGATTCTGAGAAAGCCAGCCCAAGACTTAGCTCAGAAACAGCAGTTTGAAAAATACCTGGGGTATATGTGAAGGAAACTTATTGATAATCTTGGAACATGCCTCAGAGAAGCAGAGATCTTCAGGAGATTTCTTTGGGAGAAACAATGATGGCAGGCACCATTTCTCCTCCCATTCCTCCAGCCTAGATAGCCTGACACTTGCAGGCAGGACTAACTCCTTTGATCTTACTACGTCCTCAGGTCCCACCCGTGTTCCTTTGCAGACTGCCCCATCCAACCTATCTGCCTGAGCAGGCGCCCCCTCAAAGAATATCCTACCCACCGAACCCTCTAGGTAACCCCAGCAAGGACCAATACCACTTCAAAGTGATTCCCGTCCTGTGGAGGGGAGGAGATAACCCTACAGAGCAGTGTGTCCACAGTTCTAGTAGCTCACACTCTTAGCTGGCTGCATGGGGAGCAAGCCATGCCCTTCAGTGCATCTGTATCTGGGTCATTCTCTGCCCTGTGGTGTACCCACAGAGAGGCTAACTGCAGACAGCTAGGCTGACTGCTGGCCCCTTTACCAACAAGCCCGTGGTGGCCTCAGCCCTCACAACAGCTTAAAGAATAAACCATGACCAGTGTCCCTGCAGCAGGCAAAGCAGGTCATTGCAGCCTGCTAGGCTGAAGACAACAGCAGCTCATCCACAAGAGTAAGGTGCACACAGCCCACACAAGGAACATCACTGGAATTCGTCTTTCTGGTGACCAGGGGGAACTAAACTATAGGAACCACAAGGCCTCTTCTACACAAGGCCACTCCTTTAAAGACCAGGGAATCCAACTTATATAATACATAGAAACAGACACAGACCACCAGACAAAATGAGAAGAATAAGTGAAAAATAATGAAAAACTAAAAAAAAAAAAAAGAAAATCACAGTAGAAGAGCTAAACTAAACAAAGGTAAGCAAAGTGTCTGATAAAGAATTGAAACCAATGGTCATAAAGATACTTGCTGAACTAAAGAAAAGTAAATGATCTCAGGGAGAACATCAACAAGGAGAAAAAAAAATTTTTTTTTTTTTAAAGAACAGTCAGGGCTAAAGAATTCATTGACTGAAATGAAAAACAGAGACTCAAACGAAAAACAGAGATTAGAGGATGCAGAATGGATCAGCGATCTGGAAGACAGCACAATGGAAAACAATGAAGCTGAACAGCAAAAAAGTAAAAATTAAAAAAATTAAAATGGACCATGTTAAAGGAATTCACGTCGAGTGTAGTAAAATTTGCATTATAAGGATCCCAGAAGGAGAAGAGAGAAGGGGGCAGAAAACTAATTTGAAGAAATAATAAAAAATATAAAAAATACTAAACGCCCCTAACCTAGGGAAAGAAACATATCTAGGCCCAGAAATCACAAAGATTCTATAACATAAATCCAAAAAGGCCCACATTAAGATGCACAATAATTAAAATGGCAAAAAGTAATGACAAA
This sequence comes from Mellivora capensis, assembly GCA_004024625.1. Lineage (NCBI taxonomy): Eukaryota > Metazoa > Chordata > Mammalia > Carnivora > Mustelidae > Mellivora > Mellivora capensis. Next base: position 16,098 of record PISX010029943.1, on the reverse strand, counting down.
GAGAACTATAAAGGCAGCAAGAGAAAACTTACATACAAGGGAAGTCGCACAAGGCCATCAGCTGATTTTTCTGCAGAAATTTTGCAGGCCAGATTTTGCAGGCGGAGAAAGCAGAAAAAGAAATTTTTCCTTTCCTGCTGAAAGGAAAAATCCTACATCAAGAATACCCTACCCAGCAAGGCTGTTATTCAGAATAGAAGTAGAGATAAAGACAAACCAAACTTAAGGCAGTTCATCACCTCTAAACTAGCCTTACAAGAAATGTTAGGAGGAACTGTACAGGTAGAAATAAAGGCGATAATAGAAGAAAAGTATGAAAGGAAAAAATTTCACAGGTAAAACCAAGCAAATAGAAGGAGTAAGTTAATCACCTTTAAAGGCAGTATAGAGGTTAAAACACAAAAGGAGTAAAACCAGCTACATCTACAAGAATTAGTCGAGGGATACACAAAATTAAAAGATGTAAAATATGACATCATATACCTAAAACATTAAGGGGGGGATTAAAAATTTAGTGTTTTTGGAATGTGTTCAAATTTAAAGGACCATCAATGTAATACACACTGCTATGTACATAAGATGTTATATAAGAGCCCAATGGTAACCATAAGTCAAAAACCTGTAATAGATACACAAAAAATAAAGAGAAAAGAATCCAAGCATCAAATGATATGGGAAGAGAGCAAGAAAATAAGAATCAGAGACCTACAAAAATAATCAGAAAACAGTTAACAAAACAGCAAAATGTGCATACCTATCAATAATTAGTTTAAATATAAATGGACTAAATACTTCAATCCAAAGACACAGGATGACTGAATAGATTAAAAACAATAACAACAACAACAAAAAACAAAACAACAACAAAAACAAACCAAGATCCATCTATATGCTGCCTACAAGAAACTCATTTTAGACCTAAAGACACATAGGAACTGAAAGTGAAGGGATGGAAAAACATATGTCATGCAAATAGAAATTTTTAAAAAAGAAAAAGAAAAAGCCAAGATAGAGAAATGTATATCAGACAAAATAGACTTTAAAACACAGACTGTAGTAAGAGACAAGGAAGGGCAACACATAATAATAAAGGGATTAATCAGTAAGATATATCAATTGTAAATATCAATTTACCCAACATAAGAGCACCCAAACATAAAGCAAATATAAGCAGACATAAAGGGAGAAGTGCACAGTAATACAATACAGCACTTGAATACCCTACTTATATTAATGTATAGATCATTCAGACAGAGAATTAATAAGGAATGAGTGACTCTGAACAACACAACAGACTGGATGGACTTAACAGACACATACAGAACATTCTATCCAAAAAGCACAGAATACAGAATACACAAGTGCATCTTTTCAAGTGCATATGTGATGTTCTCCAGGACAGATCACAAATTAGGCCACAAAAAATGTCTTAAAAGGAATAAAATCACATTGAGCAGGGGCGCCTGGGTGGCTCAGTGGGTTAAAAGCCTCTGTCTTTGGCTCAAGTCATGATCCTGGGGTCCTGGGATCGAGCCCCACATTGGGCTCTCTGCTCAGCAGGGAGCCTGCTTCTCTTCCTCTCCCTCTGCCTGCCTCTCTGCCTACTTGTCATCTCTTTCTGTCAAATAAATAAATAAATAATCTTAAAAAAAATCACATTGAGCATTCTCTAATCACAAAAATATGAAATTAGAAATCAATTATAAGAAAAAAAAAACTTGGGAAAAACACAAACACACGGAGGCTAAACAACATGCCACTAAATGAATGGGTCAACAACAACAACAAAAAAAAACAAAGAGGAAATCAAAGGATACATGGAGACAAGTGAAAACACAGTGGTCAAAATCTCTGGGACACAGCAAAGCAGTTCTAAGAGAGGTTTATAGTGATACAGTCCTACCTCAAGAAATAAGAAAATCTCAAAAAAAAAAACGTAAACTTAAAAGACCTAGACAATACTAAACAAAGCCCAAAGTCAGTAGAAGTAAAGAAATAATAAAGATTACAGCAGAAATAAATGAAATAGAAAAGATCAATGAAGCCAAGAGCTGTTTTTTTAAAAGATAAAATTGATAAAACTTTAGCTATACATCAAGGAAAAAAGAGCACAAACTTACGTAAGGACAAATGAGAACGAAATACCAACACCACAAAAACACAAAGGATTTTAAGAGGTTATAAAAAATTATATGTCAACAAATGGACAACCTAGAAGAAACTGATACATTTTTAGAAACATACAGTCTCCCAAAACTGACTCAGGAAGAAATAAAAAACTTTGAATAGACTAATTACTAGTAATGAAATTGAACTTGTACTCAAAAGCTCCCAACAAAAATCAAGGATTAGATGGATTCACAGGTGAATTCTATCAAACATTTAAAGAAAAGTTAATACTTATTCTTCTCAAACTATTCAAAAAAACAGAGGAAGGAAAACTTTCCAATTCATTCTCTAAGGTCAGAATTGCCCTGAAAACAAAACCAGACAAAGACATTAAAAAAAAGAAAGAAAATAAAAGAAAACTGTAAGCTAATATTCCCTAATATGAACATAGACGCAAAAATCCTCAAAATATTAGCAAGCCAAATTCAACAATATATTAAAAAAAAATCATCCACCACAATCAAGTGGGATTTATTCCAGGGATGCAAGCATGGTTCACTATTCATAAATCAGTTGGTGTAATATATCACATTAACAAGAGTAAGGATAAAAAAACATGATCTCATCACTAGACGCAGAAAATGCAACTGACAAAATTCAACACCCCTTCCTGATAAGTGGGCTTAGATAATGAAGGACATATAACAAACCCACAGACAGGTAACATAATACTTCATGAGGAAAAACTGAAAGCTTTTCTCTACCAACAGCTAGAAGACAAGGATGTCCAATTTTATTCAACATGATACTGGAAATCCTAGCTGCAGCAATCAGACAAGAAAAAGAAATAAAAGGCATCCAAATTGATAAGGAAGAAGTAAAACTGTCTCTATTTGCAGATAACATGATACTACCTATAGGAAACCCAAAAGACTTCACCAAAAAAGTTAGAACTGGTAAATGTATCTAGTGAAGTTGCAGAATACAAGTTTCACTCTAAAAAATTAATATAAAGAAATCTGTTGTTTTTCTATGCATTAATAATGAAACAGAAGAAAGAGAAGAAATAATTCCATTTACAATGGCATCAAAAAGAATGAAATATTTAGGGCTATTTTAAACCAAAGAAGTGAAAAACGTACACCCTGAAAACTATAAGATGTAGAAAGAAAATGAAGATGACAAACAAATGGAAAGCTATTCCATGCTCATGGACAAGAAAAATTAGTATCGTTAAAATATTCATACTACCCAAAGCAATCTACATATTTAATGCAATCCTTACCAAAATACCAATAGCATTTTTCACAAAAGTAAAATAATCCTAAAATTTGTATGGAACTACAAAAGACCCCCAAACAGCCAAGACAATCTTGAGAAAAAAGAACAAAACTGGAGACTTCACAATCCCCAATTTCAAACTATACTACAAAGCACCAGTAATCAAAGAAGGCTGCTACTGACACAGAGACATAGCTCAATAGAATAGAGTCCCCAAATAAACCCAAAATTCATTTGGAATCTCAAGGGACCCTGGAATAGCCCAAACAATCTTGAAAAAGAACAAAATTGAAGGACCCACACTTACGGATTTAAACACTTACTATAAAGCAACAGCAATTAAAACACTGCTACTGCCATTAAAACAGACATGTATACTAATGGAATAGAGAGCCCAGAAATAAACCCTCACATATATAGTCAAATCATTTTTGACAAATGTGTCCGGATTATTCAATAAGGAAAAGACAGTCTTTCAATAAATGGTGCTATAGAAAAAACTAGATGCAAAATTTTAGGAATTTGGATTCCTAACACTATGTATAAAAATTAACTCAAAATAGATCAACAGTAATTACCTAAATATAAGAGCTAAAATTATGCAACTTTTAGATGAAAACAGGGAAAAAGAATGAATTTGGTGACAATTTCTTGGCTATGACCCTAAATGCATAGGCAACAAAAACTGTATCAAACTTCATCAAAATTTAAAACTTTAGGGGCACCTGGGTGGCTCAGTGGGTTAAAGCCTCTGCCTTCAGCTCAGATCATGATCTCAGGGTCCTGGGATCAAGCCCTGCATGGGGCTCTCTGCTCAGCAGGGAGCCCACTTCCCTCTCTCTCTGCCTACTTGTGATCTCTCTGTCAAATTAATAGAAAATAAAATCTTTAAAAAAAAATTAAAACTTTAGAGGATCAAAGGACACTATGAACAAAATAAAAAGACAACCCTCAGCATGGGAAAAGATATTTGAAAATCACATATCTGATACAGGATTAATATACATAATATATGAAGAACTCCTAAAACTCAACAAAGAAACAAAAACCAACTGAACTAAAAAATGGGCAAAGGACATGAATAGACATTTCTCCAAAACCTATATACAAATGATCAATAAGCACATGGAAAGATGGTCAACATGACTAGTCAGGAAAACACAAATGAAAACCACAAGGATATACCACTTTCTGTCCATCTGGATGGCTATTATAAAAACAAAACAAAAACAGAGAATAACAAGTACTGGCTATGATGTAGACCAATTCCAAACCTGCGTATCTTCTGTTATTGGGAATGTAAAATGGTGCCACTGTTATCTAAAATAGTATGCGAGCTCCTCAAAAAATTAAACATGGAAGTATCCTATGACCCAGCAGTTCCACTTTCATTATATACACACAGAAGAACTGAAAGGAGAAACTTGAACAGATAGCCATATAACAATGTTCACAGCAGTACTCACAATAGCTCCTTCAAAAAAATAAGGCATGAAATTTTGATACATGCTACAATGCAGAGGAACTTTGCAGATCTTGTGCTAAGTGATGTAAGCCAGACATAAAAGGACAAATATTGTATGATTCTACCTTACATAAGGTATCTAGAATAGTCCAATTCATATGGAAAGTAGATTACAGTTTACCAGGGAGGGGCAAATGGGGAGTTATATTTAATGGGTACAGAGTTTCAGTCTGGAATGACGTACAAGCTCTGGAGAAGGATGAAGGCAGAGGTTGCACAACAAAGTGAATGTACGTAATGCTACTGAACTGCACACTTTAAGATGGTTAAAATGGTAAGTTTTATTGATATTTTCCTCACGATAAAAAAAAAACACAGAAATACTCAATTTTTGCTTCTCCCCCATTGCCCTTCACATTTGCGAAAAAGAGGTATTTTAAGAAACAGAGAATAGGGGTTTACTTTTAAATGTCACTGGATTTACAAGAGCCAACCAAATGAACACCTAGATTTGAAACTGTAGGACAATCAACTGATATTCAGAGGAAACCCAGGGTTGTTGTAAAAACCTTATTTTGGGGGGTGCCTGGGTGGCTCAGTGGGTTAAAGCCTCTGCCTTCGGCTCAGGTCATGATCTCAGGGTCCTGGGATCGAGCCCCGCATCAGGCTCTCTGCTCAGCAAGGAGCCTGTTTCTCCCTCTCTCTCTCTCTCTGTCTGCCTCTCTGCCTACTTGTGATCTCTGCCTGCCAAATAAGTAAATAAAATCTTTAAAAAAAAAAACAAAAAAAACCCTTATTTTTGTGCACAGAAATCGCAAGCATCATCAACCCATCTTCTTAACACTCTTGTTTTTTAAATCCTTTTTTATTTTTTTTTTAAGATTTTATTTATTTATTTGAGAGAGAGGCAGTGAGAGAGCATGAGCAAGGAGAAGGTCAGAGGGAGAAGCAGACTCCCCGTGGAGCTGGGAGCCTGATGCGGGACTCGATCCCGGGTCTCCGGGATCATGATCTGAGCCACCCAGGCGTCCCTGTTTTTTAAATCCTTAAACAGAGAAATCAACCTGAAGACTGACAGAACTTCACAACTAAAGAGAGAGAAGAGGTCATATCGAAGAAGGTAGGAAATGCAGAGACATGGTTTAAGGGAGAAATGGATCACGGGCGGTACAAACAGGAGGGAGCTGTGATCCTAGAAAAGGGGGACAGAGGAGCACACAGGGGACTGCACAAGGAGTTCACTTCCCCAAAGCCACTGGCTTGGAAATTGAGAGAGGCTGAATTTCGTGAGTTCTTGCAACCAGTGGGGCTTAAAGCCTGGAGTTTTAAAGGTCAGCTAGCTTGGCCAAGACAAAGCCCATAGGGCACTGCATTGCTCCAGGACAGAAGGCAGGCCAACTACCTGGGGGCACATGGTATGGAAACAGCCATCTGCAGAATGCATAGAGCAGAGTGGGGAGATTATTCACTCTCCTCAGAGCGTGTCCCTGACAGGCAGCATTCATGGAGGTGCCTCTCTAGGAACAAAGGAGCTGGCTGGCACCATTTCCCTCCCCCATCCCTCAGCATAAATACAGAGCCACCTGTGGGCAGCAGCACAGCACACACACTGGCTGCCTAACTTGCTTACACCAAGCCCCATCCCCCAGCGCTCTGGTGAACTGCTCTTCTCAGTCAAGTTTGCCTCAGTCCCAACATGGCAGGCCCCTCCCCAGAAGACCAGCACAAACCCATGCCCACACTGCATCTCCTGACCAGAGAGTTCTGCACAGCCTCAGCCCTTGTGGAAGTGGTGTCAGGTTTCATTTCACAAGCAGACCAGAGCACACCTACTTAAACTCACCACATTCAGGCCAGGGACCAAACACTGCCCATAGCAGGCAAGGAGAGACAAGGTAAGGACTGGCCTAAAGGAGAAAGGCATAACCAGACACAACAGCAGAGCACATGCAACATACAATGGAGATAACTCTTTCAAGTGACAGGTCCTGGGCACTACATGACCTCTTCTTCAAAAGGCCATTACTTTCAGAAGCAGGAGACATAACTGGCTTTTCTAACACAGAGAAGAAGGCAGAGACTGGACAAAATGCCAAGACAGAGGATTTTATCCCAAACGAAAGAACAAGATAAAGCCATGGCCAGAGATCTAAGAGAAACAGATATAAGTAACACACCTATGGAGAATTTAAAGCAACAATCATAAGGATACTTAATGGGCTTCAGAAAAGAAGATATTAGTGAAACCCTCATTACAGAGTTAAAAGAGTTAAAAAAGAATCCATCAGAGATGAAGAATGCAATAAATGAGACTGAAGATAGATTTGAAGCAATGAACAGCAGGCTGAAAGAAACAGAGGAACAAATTAGTGACCCAAAAGACAAAATAATGGGAAATAATGAGGCTGAACAAAAGAAAAAAAAAATTATGCAACATGATAGTAGACTTAGGAACTCAGTGATTCCAACAAATGTTATAACATCAGTATTGTAGGAGTCCCAAAAGAAGGAGAGAAAGGGGGCAGAAAATTTATTTCAAGAAATAGCAGAAAATGTACCTAATCTGGGGAAGGAAATAGACATGCAAATGCAGGAGGCACAGAGAAGTCCCATCAACACCACCAAGACATACTGTAATTAAATTTGTAAGATATACGAATTTTAAAAAAATCTTAGGGGTGCCTGGGTGGCTCAGTGGGTTAAAGCCTCTGCCTTCGGCTCAGGTCATGATCCCAGGGTCCTGGGATTGAGCCCCGCATCGGGCTCCCTGCTCAGCAGGGAGCTTGCTTCCCTCTCTCTCTGCTCTGCTTGCCTCTCTGCCTACTTGTGATCTCTGTCAAATAAATAAATAAATAAATCTTTAAAAAAAATCTTAAAAGCAGGAAGACAAAAGACTTCTTAACTTAAAAAAGAAAACCGATATGGCTAGCTGGAGATTTCTTTTTTTTAATTTTTTTAAAGATTTTATGTATTTGACAGACATCACAAGTAGGCACTCTCTTCTGGCTTGCCAAGTTTCTGTTAAGAAATCTCCAGTTGGGGTGCCTGGGTGGCTCAGTGGGTTAAGGCCTCTGCCTTTGGCTCAGGTCATGATCTCAGGGTCCTGGGATCGAGACCCACATCAGGGCTCGATTCAACGTGCTGAATGGGAAAAAAATCTGCAGCTAAGAATACTGTATCCAGCAAGGTTATCATTCAGAAAAGAAGGGGAAAACAGTTTCCCAGACAAACAAAAACTACAGGAGTTTGACCTAAACTACCCCTACAAGAAATATTAAAGAAGACTCAGTGCAAAAGAGAGACCAAAAGTGACAAAGAAAGGATCAGAGAAAATCTCCAGAAACCACAACAAAATGAGTAATAAAATTGGCAGTAAATACACATCTATCAATAATTCCTCTGAATGTAAATGGACTAAATCCTCCAATCAAAAGACAAAGGATGTCAGAATGTATTAAAAACAAAAACAAACAAAAAAACCCAAGATCTATCTATATGCTCCCTATAAGAGACTCCTTTATCATTCAAATAGATATCAAAAGAAAGTCAAAGTAACAATACTTATATTGGACAAACTAGATTTTAAAATAAAAACTGTAAAGAGACAAAAAAGGGCATTACATAATCATAAAGTGGACAATTCAACAAGAAGACATAATGATTATAAATACTTATGCTCCCAACATGGGAACACCTAAATATATAAAACAATTAACAGCAAACATAAAGGAACTAACTGATAACATATTAATAGTAAGGGACTTTAACACCCCACTTAAATTAATGGGCAGATCATCTAAACAGAAAATCAACAAGGATACAATGGCTTTGAATACACAGTGGACCAAATGGATTTAACAGATACAGTCAGAACATCCAGGCTAAAACAGCAGAATACATGTTCTTTTCAAGCACACATGGAACATTCTGCAGAATAGATTACATATTAGGTCATAAATCAGGCCTCAACAAATACAAAGACTGAAATCCTACCATGCACCTTTTCCGACCACAATCCTATGAAACTAGAGATCAACCACAAGAAAAAATTTGAAGAGACCACAAATACATGGAGGTGAAACATGCTACTTAACAATGAATGACTCAATCAGGAAATCAAAGAAGAAATAAAAAAAATATGTGGGAACAAAGGAAAATGAAAACATAACAGTCCAATACCTCTTGGGAAGCAGCAAAGGCAGTCCTGAGAGAGTATATAGCAATAAAGGCCTACCTCAAGAAAAAGAAAAATCTCAAACAATATAAACTCACAGTTAAAGGAGCTCGAAAAAGAACAAATAAAGCCTAAAGCCAGTAGAAAGAAGAAAATAAGATTAAAACAGAAATAAGTGATATAGATACTAAAAATAATAGAACAGATCAATGGAACCAGTAGCTGGTTCTTTGAAAAAAGTAATAAAATTGATAAACCTCCAGAGGCACTTATCAAAAAGAGAAAGAACAAAATTAATAAAATCACAAATGGAAGAGGAGAAATAACACCACAGAAATACAAATATGAGAAGATTATGAAAAACTATGTCAACAAACTGGACAACCTGGAAGAAATGGATAAATTCCTAGAAGCATATAACCTATTAAAACTGAAACAGGAAGAGAGAAGATTTGAACAGACCAACAACCAGCAAAGCAATTCTATCAGTAATTTTAAAAACTCCCACCAAACAAAAGTCCAGTGCCAGATGGCTTCACAGGTGATTTCTACCAAACATTTAAGGAAGAGTTAATACCTATTCTTCTCAAACTCTTTCAAAAAATAAAAAAGGAAGCAAAACTTCCAAACCCATCCTATGAAACCAGTATTACCCTAACACCAAAACCAGATAAAGATTCCACTAAAAAAGAGAACTACAGGCCAATATCCCTGATGAACATGGATGTAAAAATTCTCAAATACCAGCAAACCAAATCCAACAATGCATTACAAAAATCATTTACCATGATCAACTGGGATTTATTCCTAGGCTGCAAGTTGTGTTTCAACACTTGCAAATTGATTAATGTGATATACCACATTAATAAAAGAAATGGTAAGAATCATATATTCCTTTCATTAGATGCTGAAAAAGCATTTGACAAAGTAATACCTCCATTCATGATAAAAACCCTCAACAAAGTAGTTAGAGGGAACATGATTTCAATATAATAAAGGCCATATATGAAAAACCTACAGCTAATATTATCCTCAATGTGGAAAAACTGACAGCATTTCCTCTACGGTCAGGAACAAGACAGGGATGTCCACTCTCACCACTGATATTTAACACGGTAGTGGGAGTTCAAGCTACAACAATCAGACAACACAAAGAAATAAAAAGCATCCAAATCAGCAAGGAAGAGCTTAAACTTTCACTATTTGCAGACAACATGATACTCTCTGTAGAAGACTCAAAAGACTCCATCAAGAAATTGCTAGAACTGATATATGCAGTAAAGTCACAGGATACAAAAATCTGTTGCATTTCTATACACCCATATTGAAGCAGCAGAAAGAGAAATTAAGGAATTAATCCCATTTACAATTTCACCAATAACTATAAGATACCTAGGAATAACCTAACCAGAGAGGTGGACCAATACTGTGAAAACTTCAAAAGAGTGATGAAAGAAAAGGAGATAACATTAAAAAATGGAAAGACATTCCATGTTCATAGATTGGAAGAACAATTATTAAAATGTCTATACTATCGAAAGCAATCTACACATTTAGTGCAATCCCTATCAAAATACCAACAGCATTTTTCACAGAGCTAGAACAAATAATCCTAAAATTTGAATGGGAACACAAAAGACTCCAAATAGCCAAAACAAGTTTGAAAAAGACAAGTAAAGCTGGAGGCATCATAATTCCAGACTTCAAGTTCTATTACAAAGTTACAGTGATCAAGACCGTATGTATGGTGATGGCACAAAAACAGACAATAGAACAGAAGAGAAAACTCAGAAAACCCACAACAATATGGTCAATTAATCTTTGACAAAGCAAGAATGAATATCCAATGGGCAAAAAGACAGTCCCTTCAACAACAGTGTTGGGAAAACTGGGCAGCAATATGCAAAAGAATGGAACTGGACCACTTTCTTACACCAAACACAAAAATAAATTCAAAATGGATGAATGAAAGAAATAAATGTGAGACCTGAAACCACAAAAATCCTAGAAAAGAACATAGGCAGTAACTTCTTAGACATTGGCCATAACAACTTCTTTCTAGATCAGTCTCCTGAGGCAAGGGAAACGAAAGCAAAAATCAACTACTGCAATTATATCAAAATAAAAAGCTTCTGCATAGTGAAGGAAATAATCAACAAAACTAAAAGACAACCTATGGAATGGGAAAAGATATTTGCAAATTAAATATCTGATAAAGGGTTAATATCCAAGATATATAAAGAATCTCTAAAACTCAATACCCCAAAAATGACTAATCCAATTAAAAATGGGCAGAAGACATGGATAGTTATTTTTCCAAAGAAGACATACTGATGGCCAACAGACACGTGAGAAGATGTTCATCATGATCGATCATCAGGGAAGTACAGGTCAAAACCACAATGAGATACCACCTCACACACCTGTCGGCATGGCTAAAATCAACAACACAGGAAACAACAGATGCTGGCAAGGATTCAGAGAAAGGGGAACCCTCTTACACTGTTGGTGGGAATGTTAACTGGAGCAGCCACCCTGGAAAACAGTACAGATGGTCCTCAAAAAGTTAAAAATAGAACTACCCTACAATCCAGCAAATGCACTACTGGGTATTTATATAAGGAATATGAAAATATTCAAAGGGATACACGCACCCCAATCTTTATAGCAGCATTACCTACGTTAGCCTAATTATGGAAACAGCTGAAGTGTCCACCGACTGATGAACAAATAAGATGTGGTATATACATACAATGGAATATTAGTCAGCCATAAAAATGAAATCTTGCCATTTGCAATGATGGGGGGAGCGAGAGGATAATACTAAGTGAAATTAATCAGAGAAAGACAAATACCATATGATTTTACTAATACGCAGAACTGAAGAAACAAAAGAAATGAGCAAAGAGGAAAAAACAGAAGCAAACCGAGAAAACAGTTTCCTTACAATAGAGAGCAAACTGATGGTTACCAGCGGGGCTGTGGGTGGGGGGATGGGTGAAATAGGTGATGGGGGTTAAGGAGGGCTCCTGTTGCAAGGAGCACCGGGTGATGTATGGAAGTGTGGAATCACTATGTTGTACCCCTAAAACTAATATTACACTGTAAGTCAACTAACTGGAATTTAAAGAAAAACTTTGAAAAAATCCTTAAAGAAGAAAACAAGAACATAAAAGTAAAACATCACAGAGCTTATCCTTTTAGTATGTCCAGCAAATGAAAGGTAATAGGTAAATAGTTAAATAGAACTTGAGGCCCAATACCAGCTCCAATGACTGTGCATAATAGAACTTTTCTGCAAGGCAAGGCTGCAGCACCCCCAACAGAAAAGACTCCCCGGGGAGGTCTCTAGCACTTTTGCCAGTGTGAACAGATGTAGCTGAAGAACTTTCCAAAGTTATAAAAATATCCCCAAACTGTCATTTGACCTTTAAAATTGACACTGGCATTTCAATCCTGCAATGCCAAGTTTATTTAGATGATAAACAACACATCCACACATGGATCATACTTAAATTCCCATTCCCATCGGCTGACAGCAGCATCTTGAGGCCACAGAGACTGTCAGGGTCGGTACAGTGATGGTGGCTCAGGGTTTTCTGACATTATGCCTTTTGGAACCTTTCCACCGCTCCTGTGGCCACCAACTTCTGAGAGAAGCTTATGTCCAAATGGTTAGGGAAGTTGCCCTATTTGCCCACTCTCCAGGTACATCAGCTCACTTAAATCTCACAACTACCTACACTTCTATCAGGCCCTGTAAGGCAACTGAGTATTGAGACTTTCCCTCATTTGTAAGATAGGCTGCATAGCGCCTGCCTCAGAGATGCCATGAAAATTAAATAGCAGCATACACACCCAAACACTCGGGAAGGGCCGAGCATACAGCAAGCCATCAGAAAACAGGAGTTCGGTTCCCCTGAGGTCATGAGGGAGGAACGCACATTTTCTACCTCCTAACTTAGTGCTCTTTCTACCAAAACTGCAGTTTTCAGACTTGGGGACCATGGTCCCTGAATAAAGACTCTGCATGCAATATTTGAGCACAGAGCTTGAAGGGAAGAAATTCCCAAACCCTCAGCATTCTTACCTGCTTTCCTAAAACTCAGTTCTTGGGGAGAGGGGGAGGTTCTTCTTCCCTCTGCTCTAAAAAGGGCCGACTTCTCACTCATCCTGAATCACAGTACATGTACTGTCTCACCATGCTCAAATCTCGAGGGCACTCAACAAAGGTAATTAGAAACATTGTCGTCTTTATTAAGAAAGTTAATGTCTTTAATGAATGGGTAATAAATCCCTTTGGAAGATGAGAGGTTTCTAATTATTTGCTTTCAACAAAATTGAAGGAGACCTAATGTCATCAATAGAGCATTAATTTTTTTTTTGCTGAGAGATCACCATATGGTTTTTGGCTTAGAGCTTGAGAGTTCAAAAAATGGAAGAATACCACTACAAGAAAATGCTTTCCATCTTATTTACCTCTTTATATAGACAAGGTTGAGCTAATGAGAACAGAATTATGTTAAATCCTATCTCTTTCTAGCAATCAGTAATATTCATCAGTGAAGAGAGAGCAACAATAAAATGTTCCATCCATATCATTAAGAATCCAACTTCTTTTATGCTTAAGAGTTAATTATCCAAGTTGGCAACATTTATGGGCTTTTTACTTCGAGTAACAATTTTACAAAAATGATATGTACGCATATGCATGGCATTTATGTTGTTTTGATTCCTTGTTTACTGCTACTAATCGTAGTGTTAACTCAATTTTAAAGAATTTTTAAGACCTTAGTTTATAGCCACAGGAATTTTTTAAAAATTGAAATTCTATCTATAATCATTTTTGTTACTGCAGCTATGTGTGACTAGAGGATCAATAAAGGATCTTGAACCTTAAAATATTGTGCTAAGATAAAATTCTGAGGGAGACTAGAAATAGAGGAACAATATAAAATTTCCAGATGTTACTGAAAAACATACTTATCAAAAGATGTTGAGTATAAAACTGTTCTAGTTTTTATAATATCTGCTGTATGTAGTTTTCATTAATAAATGTCAGTACTTATAATTCAATAAAACTTACATGCTTTGCAACCATTTTAAGTGATTTTAAAAATTTAGACATCAATTTGTAAACATCCTAGAGAGCGTACAATTTTACTAAATTCTTTTAGGAGTTATGTGAATAGAAAATGGTGAGGATCATCCCACCAGACCACTAGATGTGACAACAATTCTTGTGAGAGCGCGGCCTGGAAGGTGCAGGGTCTACGAAGAATGAACAGGGACAGGGACAGTACTCACAGCATTTGCAGGCAAGGAAGCAATGAGGGGACTTGCGGCTAAACACATACACACACACCACTCCAACGGCTACATTCCCCATTCTGGCAGGAAACAAGCTTCAAAAGCTTTGTAAACTAAATACTTACGAAAATGTGAGCAATGTTTGAAAAAAAGAGAAAGCAAGCTCAGGGTAGACTTCCCAATAATTGCCAATCAGCTGAAGGCCACCTCAGTGTCCCAATTGAGGCTGGAGGGGGCTGGACACAAGGTTAGGTGGTCAAAATTCTCCTGACCTTCCCAGCCCTAGCAAATGACCTTAAAAATCAAGCTATGGCTTTTAATCTCATGCTTTAAAAATAGATTCATTGTTGGGGCGCCTGTGTGGCTCAGTGGGTTAAAGCCTCTGCCTTTGGCTCAGGTCATGATCCCAGGGTCCTGGGATCGAGCCCCGCATCAGGCTCTCTGCTCAGCAGGGAGCCTGCTTCCTCCTCTCTCTCTGCCTGCCTCTCTGCCTACTTGTAATCTCTATCAAATAAATAAATAAAATCTTTAAAAATAAATAGTCTTCTTCCCTTGTAATTTGCCCTCTCCTTTGGACATACTATCTCTGATTCATTCATTCGTGCCAGCAACAATCTATCCTGTAACAGGCTCGGGGTCCAAGCTAGGTCCTAGGACTGCCAAGTAGCTAAAAAATCACACCTAGGAATGAGTTACCTGCAGGCCAACTTCCTAGCTTTCACACACACATGAATCAGCTTCAGACCTCTTAACCCACAGAATCGGCCTTCCACCTCCTCTCAACATAAAATGTCCTTTAAGATGCTTCTTATTTTCTTGCATCCTCCCAGGACTCTTTGTATCAAGCCCCGTTTAACTCTTGTCCCTCTAATCATTGTGGTAACACCCAGTGGTGTAGCTGAGACACCCAATTTAAGTAGTCCCACTTGGGTACAGACTAATTGGGGAAAGTCAGGCACCTGCACCTACCTCCTCCTCGCCCCCAGAAGCACAGTCCAGATCTCAGAAACCGAGTAATTGGAGACATCTAACCAATGAAACAGTGCAGCAGCTGTTTGATATACCTCTCAACGGGGGCAGTCACCCACACAGGAGAACAAGGGAAAAACTAATATTTATAACTTGCCAATAGGTCAGTTCTTAAACAGCCGTCCTATGAAGCGGGCAGCTTTTGCCAAGATCATGCAACCACTGAGCGGTAAAGCCGATTTGCACCCGGGGCTCTTTAACTCCTACCTACCTGAGCAGCCCACCAGCCTCTTGAGTGTGCAAAGAAATATTCACGGGCTTTATCTCTCTCTCCTTTTTAGCATGACGCTCTTAGAGTCAGCATAGAGGCCACATTTATCTTTAAGTTACTATTTAAGGGGCGCCTGGGTGGCTCAGTCGGTTGAACCGCAGCCTTCAGCTCAGGTCAGGATCCCAGGGTCCTGGGATGGAGTCCTCTCAGATCCCTGCTCAGCAGGGAGCCTGCTTCTCCCTCTCCTGCTCCCCATGCTTATGCTGGCTCACTCACTCTCTTTCTCTGTCAAATAAACAAACAAAAATCTTAAAAAAAATAATAAATAGTGAAAGGTCAAAGACTTGCCCGGTGGGTGCTCTGAAAACCAGATGGAAACATAGGAAAGCATGCTCCGTACACTGCTGTGCGCAGACTTTTCAAAGCCACAGGTTTACACCAAAAAATGAAGACTTTTTTTCTTTATAGGACAGCCTTGGGGAGAGATGCTAATTCTTCTCCAGAACTAAGTGTCTCACT
>PISX010029942.1:0-19381 GCA_004024625.1 Mellivora capensis | reverse complement strand
CACTCTCACAGAGCATTTGCAATGTGATAGAATTAGGCCAAGCTCATATAAACCAAGAGTTGTGGGAGAAAAACAAAAAAGAATGTGAACATCAGCAATTTCATTTAAGGTTAAAAGATTTTTACTATTATTAATCAAGAATTTGAAAACCTTGAAGATATAATACTTTGCCCAGGACAAGATGTCCTATTCATAGGTCAGATGAAAACTATATAAAAAGGAGGAACAGTGGAAGTGATTCCTAGTATGTGTTGATCTAGATTAATGGTTCCAGTGTGCAATGTTGTAAATTTAACTTTTCTTGCTGTTTGTGCACTAAAGGGTTCTCAATTGGCCCAAAAGAATTAATGCAACTTCTAAAAGTAGGCCAAATAATTTATAGGCAATATCTTACATACCAGGAAAACTGGATCAATAAGTAATGTTATATTTATTTCCAAGAAACCTAGCAATATTTTTCTCATTGAAAAGTGAGTGGGGATAAAATAAATCATAAAGTGCTTTTTTGAGCATGAGCATAGGGAAACACCTCTCTCTGGAAGGTGTATAATGCAGTGAAGGTGTGAAGGAAGAGAAGGAAAATGCACATGGTGAAAAATCTAATAGATCTTTCTCAGTCTGGCTGAAAGGGAATGTAAAGAATTGGGGTCAAAAGTAAGGGAAAGAGGTGCCTGCGTGGGTCAGTCAATTAAGCATCTGCCTTTGGCTCAGGTTATGATCTCAGGTTCCTGGGACTGAGTTGCATGTCAGGCTCACTGTTCAACAGGGAGTCTGCTTCTCCCTCTCCCTCTTCTCTACCCCTCTTGTTTTGCTCTCTCTCTCAAATAAAATCTTTTTTAAAAAATTTAAGGTCAACGCCAAGAAAGAAAAACCAGTCCTTTCTGACATTATTACTAGAAACCCACTTATCTTCTCTTTTATTCATTCATGTATCAATCTACTGTTTATTCAGCTGGAGTTTATAGCATATACACCAGGTGCCAGAGCCTGATCTGTGAACTGATGCTGTAACAGGCCTAGTCTACACCATTCTTGCCCAGCCGGTGTCTGCCCAGCCTGCTCTGGAGGATGCTTGTACACATTTCCTACCCAGAATACCTAAGTTTCTCTGCTGAGGGTCTTTACCAGACCCGGGCATATGTTCAGAAATGTGTTACCATCTCTGATGGGCTCCTCAACCAGTGAGATCCAGGAGATGTTTGATAAATGTAATAGTCCCCTTACCCTTGGATGACTGAGGCCCAGTTTGCTCCCAGTGGTGACCTGCTCATTGACGTTCTTTTCATTGGCTTTCCCCCCTTCCCTGTCTCTCTTCCCTGTTCCCTCTTTTCCAGTATTGTTTGGGCTTACCTCACCATCACTAAATCTTTTTCAGTTGTGTGTGTGTGTTTTGTTTTTTTTTGGGGGGGGGGCGGGAAGGAACCAAACTAAGTAGGAAATAAGGCAGATATGGTCTTCTTATGGAATTTATCACTTGGGAGAGAGACAATAAACAAGTCAAATAAATAAATATACAAAATAATTAATTCTGATTATTGTCAGGACCCTAAGAAGGTAATAACCAGGATTATTGGGGAGTTGGAAGGGAGTGGGCCTTGTCTGGGCAATCTTGGAGGGCCTCAGGGAGGAGGTGACCTATGAGCTGAGGCTGTAAAGAAAGAGCCAGGTTGGTAAAGAAATGTGGGAAAATTCCTTTCCCATGAAGCTCTTTCTAATGTCACCACAATCCCAAGGTTCTTAGGGATACTTCTGTCTCTTCCAGAGCTATCCCCCATCCCCACAGGGCCCAAATATGTCTGGTCGTAGCACCATTCTTCATTCTGAAACTTGGGCTATGTCCACTGAGAATGAAAGAGGTCTGTTGAGCAACATGGGCTTTACTACTTTGGGGCTAGGCACGACAGGACCTTGGGGGTAGTCTTCTGGGACTTGGCCTTCCCAAGATCACTGTCTGAAGTCCCTGGCACTGTGGTAGATGGTCTCTGCTGCAATGCAAACCCCTTCTCTGGTTCCATCCCTTTCCCTCCTGCACAGCCAGCAGGCTCTCATTCCGACACTTTTTCAAAGCCCAAAAGGACCCAGGTAG
Organism: Mellivora capensis; assembly: GCA_004024625.1. Lineage (NCBI taxonomy): Eukaryota > Metazoa > Chordata > Mammalia > Carnivora > Mustelidae > Mellivora > Mellivora capensis. Next base: position 17,295 of record PISX010029942.1, on the reverse strand, counting down.
AAGAGGGGAGACTCAGTGGCTGCAGCTACTAGAGTTTCCTTTCCCCTTTTCCGCTGGTCACAGCCCCACCGGCTGGAGCTTCTTCAGCCACCACTCTGGGCTGCTCTAGATGGGGGAGAAAAACACGGGAAGCCACAATGAAGAGGTTTCCCTATACTAGGCTTTTACTAGGCTTTTCCTTTATTCTTTCTATCAGAGGAGAAGATGATTTAGGTTCTCACCTGCATAAGATCTGGGGCATTAACCGCCCCCCACCCCCACTCGCCCAAACCCCCACGCCAAGTCTGATCAACTCGTGGTATACACAGAGTACGGGTATGTGTTTGTACTCTGAATTTAGTGATAAAGGCGTCATTTTATAAGGATAAACTGTTTATTTCTTTTTTTTTTTTTAAAGATTTTATTTATTTGTTTGACAGAGATCACAAGTAGGCAGAGAGGCAGGTAGAGAGGGAAGCAGGCTCCCTGCTGAGCAGAGAGCCCGATGCGGGACTCGATCCCAGGACCCTGAGATCATGACCTGAGCCGAAGGCAGAGGCTTTAACCCACTGAGCCACCCAGGCGCCCCAAGACTGTTGATTTCTTTATGAAATCCCATACTGTCCTGCAATGAACATGATAGAGGACCGCAGAGCCGGGAAGTCCCACCCCCTTCTTTTAAACTCACAGCCAGTCATCTTGTTCCGGCCACGCTCCATCCGGTTCCAACGCGTTCCAACATCCGGGTCCTGCAACAACGCTGAGGGCCGGAATGCGGTCAGAACTCCTCCGCCTGCACACTAGCCCGCTGCCGCTCTGTTGCCTCCCTAGTTCCGGTTTCCGGTCTAGAGCTGGGGCCCTGCTTGTTCCTGAGAGATTGGCGGCCTCTACCCAGAGCTGCCTTCTGGCCTCAGCATCCCCCAGAACACAGGACGCCTCGCTGCGTGATCCCGAAGGTTCCCCATGCCCTGTCTGCACCAGGTTGGGAGGGGCGGCAGTGGGAAGGAGGTGGTTTTGCTACCATGCTGACCTTTGAGAGAACAATGTCAGTGTAGATATTGTTCTGGGAATGGGGTTATGATATGACGGGAAGGATTGGGTAGAGAAGAAATAGAGAAGAAAAAGTGTTCATTTGAGATTTTGGCCATTAAGAAAAGAAAAAAAAAATCCCAAGAATGGGAACTAGAGGAATCTACAGGGTGAAGGAACTTTTAAATTTTTTAACCAAAATGAGGTATATCTGAGCATATTAGAAAGGAGAGGGACTGAAAGAGGAGAAGAGACGAGAGGATTTATGAAGGCAGTTTCTCAGTGTCGCAAGCCTTGTCTAATTTGCATTGTACAGCCCCCAGCATTGACAGCAGTCTCGTCCTCCCATCACTTTCTCCTCCTTTGTCCTTTATCGCCTTGTCCTCCCTTCCATTGACTTAATATTTCATGCTGGCTCTATAGAGAATGTATAATGTAAGATAAAGGTCTCAGAATCTGCACCCAAGCTCTGTGATAATTACTGATGTACAACAGTTTGGTGAATATTCCTACAGATTTTAAATATATTAATACACACATAAGTGACTTTTTGCAATAACTTATGTTTTCAAATATCAGATCATATTATATGGTAACCATTAATTTTTCTCTATTGTAATGACATATGTATAATTTTAATATACCTACACTTTCTTTTTTTTTTTTTTTAAGATTTTTATTTATTTATTTGACAGAGAGAGAGATCACAAGTAAGCAGAGAGGCAGGCAGAGAGAGAGAGAGAGGGGGAAGCGGGCTCTCTGTGGGGCTCGATCCCAGGACCCTGAGATCATGACCTGAGCTGAAGGCAGAGGCTTTAACCCACTGAGCCACCCAGGTGCCCCTACACTTTCTTTTCTAAGAGGTATTATTGCCATGTGGTTAAGAGACAGTATTCTTTTTTTTTAAATTTTTAAATTTTTAAATTTTTTAATAAACATATAATGTATTTTTAGCCCCAGGGGTACAGGTCTGTGAGTCCCCAGGTTTACACACTTCACAGCACTCACCACAGCACACCCCCCATGTCCATAACCCCACCACCCTCTCCCGACCCCCCTCCTCCCAGCGACCCTCAGTTTGTTCTGCGAGATTAAGAGTCTCTTATGGTTTGAAGAGACAGTATTCTTGTGTCAGACTGCCTGGGTTCAAATTCTGGCTAAGCTACAACAGTCAGTCCTTTCTTTGTGTAGTTTTGTTATGCCTGAATTTTAGTTGCTATAGTTTAGTTAAGCAATACTACACTCTCAACAACACAATTCAGAGGGTACCTGGGTGGCTCAGTTGGTTAAGCATTTGCATTCAGCTCAGGTCCTGATCCCAGGTTCTGGGATAGAGCCCCATGTCAGGTTCCCTGCTCGGCAGGGAAGCCTGCTTCTCTCTCTCTCTTTCTCCCCATCTCCCTCTGACTCTCCTTCTGCCCCTGCTCATGTGCTATTTCTCTCACTCACTCTGTCTCTCAAATAAATAAATAAAATCTTTTTTTTTAAAAAGATTTTATTTATTTGACAGAGAGAGAGAGAGATCACAAGTAGGCAGAGAGGCAGGCAGAGAGAGAGAGAAGGAAGCGTGACCTGAGCCGAAGGCAGAGGCTTAACCCCCTGAGCCACCCAGGCGCCCAATAAATAAAATCTTAAAAAAAAAAAAAAACCTCAAACACAATTCAGATTTCAGTTTACTATGTAAGTAATTGCTCAAGAAGAAATGTTGCTGCTACCTTTTCAGACCAGTGACCAGTCACATCATTTCTTTCAAAATCTGTTGGCGATTGGTCATTGTACATCTGTTACTCAGTTCACCCACACACAATAAAGTGCATGATTTATGTTGCTTCCATTGTTTCCTATTGATAAACCCATGTGACATTTTGTGGTTAATAAAAAAGAGAGAATTGGCTAATAACAATGAAAGAGCAGTAAAAAAAAAACAACAAAAAGTGATAGTGCTGAAAGTGAAATTCAAGTAGAATTTCTAGAGGAAATGACTGACTAGGGGAATGTTGACATTGCTGCCATGTGAGAGACACAAATATGCAGCCAAAGGACTTAGGGAGAGTGCATTGACACAAATGAGGAAAGTGCTTGTGATGGAAAGGAGGAAGATGTCCCAGAGGAAGTGACACCTGCAAAAACTTCATATCACAGACACCATGGGAGCTGTTTCACAACATTGAAAGCATAAAGGATAAAATACTGGAAAGTGATCCAAACTTAAAAGTGACATTACAGTTTGGGTGCCTGGGTGGCTCAGTCAGTTGAGCATCTGACCCCTGATTTCAGCTCAGGTCGTGATTTGAGTTGTGAGATCAAGCTCGGTATCCAGCTCTGCATTGGGCATGGAGCCTGCATAAGATGCCCACTTTCCCTCTCCTTCTGCCCCACACCCCCTTAAAAAAAAAAAAGAAATTAGAAAAATGACATTACAGATTGACAAGGCATAGAAAGATGCTCCCCAGCACAAGTTATATGAGATACAATTTCATTGTATGTTCAATGAATGTTCAAACTATTACTGATGAGTATTTTTACAAAGAAAGAAAACACTTTTAATTTCAATGTTCCTAATATTTAAATTGGAACATACTACCACTTATATTGTTTTTATTTCTCTGTGCATTTATAATAGACAGTAATAGTATGAGTATTTGTAATCTTTTGATAAAAAGCTTTAAATCATGGGCATCTGGGTGGCTCAGTTGGTTAAGTGGCTGCCTTCGCCTCCAGTCATGATCCCAGGGTCTTGGGATCGAGCTCCACATTGGCCTCCCTGCTCAGTGGAGAGCCTGCTTCTCCCTCTGCCTGCCACTCTGCCTACTTGTGCTCTCTATCTCTCTGCCAAATACATACATACAGACATACATAAATCTTTTTTTAAAAAAGCTTTAAATCATTATTTTCTCATTGATTACAAGCTCACTTTACCATATTCAACATGCATTGCCATTTTATGGTCCCACATTAGTGTGTAAAGGAAGGAATACTTGCATCTAGCTGGGTATCTTGAGTGAGTTATTTCAGCTGTCTTTGGCTCATTTTTTTTTACCTGAAAAAAAATGGGGATAATTATGGTATCTACTGTATAGGGATGCTGTGATACTTATCTGAGTTAATATCTATAAGGCAATTAGAATAAATAATAGGTAATCAGTAAGGAAATAGCATTAATTGAATGCCCTTTTATATTTCATTGTATGACCATATCTTAACTTTTAAATAGTCCTTTATTGTTGGAAATTTATAATGTTTATAATAATTATCTAGGATAAATAGTGTTGCAGTGATCATCTGTGTACCTAGATCTTTGAACACTAGATGCTTTTTTAAAAACATTTTTTTAAAGATTTTATTTATTTATTTGACAGAGAGAGAGATCACAGGTAGGCAGGCAGAGAGAGGTGGGGGGAAGCAGGCTCCCTGCTGAGCAGAGAGCCCGATGTGGGGCTCGATCCCAGGACCCTGAGATCATGACCTGAGCCGAAGGCAGAGGCTTAACCCACTGAGCCACCCAGGTGCTCCAGAACATTAGATGTTTTTGTTAGATAAATTCTTAAGAAGGATAGTAGCGTTACATAAAATGACCACTTAAAAATATAATAATATATTAAATATAATCATATAAATACATAGAAATGTATATTATATATAAATATAGTATGTCATATGTTATACATAAATATAATTAAATATAATATAATATAATAAATATTTCTAGATTGCCTTCCAAAAATGTACCAAGGACATATAAGTCCCTATTTCCACATAGTCACACAAATTCTGAATATTAGAAACCTTTTAAGTTTTGCTAATGTGCTAGGCAAAAATAATACCTGATTTTAGCTAGTATTTCTTTTTTTTTTTTTTTTAAAGATTTTACTTATTTATTTGACAGAAAGAGCTCAAGTAGGCAGAGCAGTGGACAGAGGGAGAGGGAGAAGCAGGCTCCCCACTGAGCAGAGAGCCCAGTGTGGAGTTCGTTCCCAGGACTCTGGGATCATGACCTGAGCCAAAAGCAGATGCTTAACTTACTGAACCACCCTGGTACCCCTTAACTAGTATTTGTACATTAAGGAATGAGCGTGATCATTTTTCACATGTTTATTGACCATTTTATATGTCTCTTGCTAAATGGCCTCTTATAGTTCTTTGCTTATTTTTCTATTGATGTGTCATTTTCGTAATGATTCTTTTCCTGTTTTCCTTTATTTTCACACATTAAATAATGAAATTAAATGTTGCAAAAACAGTCACTATACTATGTAAATAAAGTTAAAAGCAATTTTTCCATATTTATCAGTCCCTCAGGCTAGGCAATAACATATTTACTCATAATTAAAGCTTTTTGTTTTAAAATAATTATAGACTCCCCTGGAAATGGCTAAAATAGTATGCAGAGCTCTGTGAACCCCTTACCCGTTTTTTCTTAATCATGACATTTAAAAAAAATTAACATATAATGTATTATTTATTTCAGGGGTACAGGTCTGTGATTCCCAATAATGACATTTTATATAGCTATAGTATTAAATCAAAAACAGGAAATTGATATTGGCACAAAATTGTTAACTTGAGGGGCGCCTGGGTGGCTCAGTGGGTTAAAGCCTCTGCCTTCGGCTCGGGTCATGATCCCAGGTCCTGGGATCGAGCCCCTCATTGGGCTCTCTGCTCGGCAGGGAGCCTGCTTCCCCCTCTCTCTCTGCCTGCCTCTCTGCCTACTTGTGATCTCTCTCTGTCAAAAAAAAAGAGAAAAAAATTGTTAACTTGATTACAGACTTTATTCAGTTTTTATTCCTCTGTGTATGTAAAGTTTATGCCGTTTTATCTCATATGTAGATTTGTGTAAGCACCATTGATACAGAACTCTTATCCCCAAAAAGGAACTTCTTTGTACTACACATTTATAGTTGCACTTACACCTGTCCTTGTCCCCTAATAACCACTGATCTGTTCTCCATCTCTTTAGTTTTGTCATTTTACGAATTGAATACAAATGCAAGCATATAGTATGTAACCAGTTGAGATTAGAATTTTCTACTAAGTATAATGACCCTGAGATCCATCCAAGTTGTTTGCACCAGTAGTTTATTACTTTTTACTGCTGAGTAGTATTCCACTCTATGGATATGCCAGAGTTTGTTTAACTTTCACCTATTGAGGGACATTTGGATTGTTTCCAATTTTGACAGTTGTGAATACAGCTGATATGAACGTTCTTGCATAGGTTTTTAGTGTGAATGCAAGTTTTCATTTCTCTGAGATAATTGTCTAAGAGTGTGACTACTGGGCAATGGTATGGCAGATGCATGTTCAGTTTTATAAGAAACTGTCAAATTATTTTCCAGGGTGGCTGTACCATCTTACAACCCCCCCCCCCCACCGTAGTGTATGAATGATGTATTTTCTCTGCATATTTGCCAGTGTTTGATATTATCACCATTTTTTATTTTAGACATTCTGATAGGTGTATAATGATACCTCATTGTGGTTTTAATTTGCATTTCTCTAGTAGTAAGTAATGCTGAATATCTTTACAATGACTTAGTATCCATTCATAACTCATCTTTGGTAAAATGTCTTTTTACCCATGTCTTTCACCCGTTTTCTCTTTCTTTCTTTTCCTTCTTTTCTTTGTTTTCTTTCTTTCTTTCTTTTTAAAAGACTTTATTTATTTATGAGAGAGAGAGGGAGAGCTGAAGCAGAGGGAGAAGCAGGTTCCCTGCTAAGCAAGGAGCCCCATCCAGGATTCCATCCCAGGACCCTGGGATCATGACCTGAGCTGAAGGCAGATGCTTAAACCACTGAGCCACTCAAGCATCCTTTTCACTAACTTTCTTACTGGGTTATTTGCTTGTTTGTTTTTGCTATTGAGAGTTCAGAATTCTTTATATACTCCAGATGAAATTCCCTGATGGTTTGCAACTATTTTTCTCCAGTGTGCAGCTTGTCTTTTCATCTTCTTAACAGAGCCTTTCACAGAGCAAATGTTTTAATTTTTGATAAACTTCAGCTGATCAGTTTTTCTTTTATGGCCTTCTTATTGATTTTTAAGTGCTCATGTATTAGGGAGATTGGTCCTATGACAGGTGTATTGGAAATATTTTTTCCAGTTTTTATGTTAGTTTATTCATGATACTTTGTTCCACATCAAAGTTTCTGTGTTTGTGTAGTTAGATCATCTTTTTTTTTTTTTTTTGCTTAAGATGGGCACATTTTATTTTATGTAAATTATTCCTCAAAGTTGATTTAAATAGAAATTAATAATTTTGGGGTAAAGTTATTTAAGGTGGTAAATTATAATTTCTTAGGGTAGCAAAATATTTTATTTTTTTTTATCATTTTAATATGTTTCATCTTTTCTGCTACACTGTTTCTAAACCTCTTCCTTAAAATTCTGCACTTTTTTGGCTTTTCCTTGTGCTCTGTGATTTTATTCAGGTGCCCAAAAGTAAGTCATTAGAAGAAATTCTCAATTATTGCATCTTAATGCACTCACTTTTTTCTCTCTGTATATTTTTTCCAGCTGATCTTGTGTATTCTCACAGCTTCAGCTATAATCCCTAGCTTTGGTTTATATTTATAGCTCCAAACTGATTGGACAGTTTCACAAGGATATCCTTCTATCTCCTGAAACTCTCAAATTTCCTCAGAGGAAATCGTTATTTTCCCCACTTTAAGGACATTCCTATCATCCTGGGCTAGAAACTGCAGATCAGGGGCGCCTGGGTGGCTCAGTGGGTTAAGCCTCTGCCTTCAGCTCAGGTTATGATCTCAGTGTCCTGGGATGGAGCCCCACATCTGGGCTCTCTGCTCAGCAGGGAGCCTCCTTCCCTCTCTCCTTCTGCCTCCCTCTCTGCCTGGTTGTGATCTCTCTCTCTGTGTCAAATAAATAAATAAAATCTAAAAAAAACCAAACCCTGCAGATCATGTTAACCTTTTCCTTTCTCTTATAAACACATCAGTAGTCATCAGTTCCTACTGATTTATTTTGCAGGATCCATTAAGTCTCTTTTTCCCTGGCTCAGACTCTGGTCATCAATAATTTGAGATGGCACAGTTGTCTCCTAAATGGTATTCCCATGTCTTCTCCTTTTTAATCCATTCTACACATTATTGTGATTGTTGTCTTCCTGGGACAGAGTCCAGGTTTATCATTCTTCTGCTCAAAATCCTGCAATAAAAGGAGAAAGTAAAAAAAGAAAAAGAATAAATATATATCAGTGGGTAGATGAGAGACTAAAACTTTAAAAAAATTGTTTTAGACTAAAACTTTTATGGAAGAATATTATGTATAACTCTGACAGTTTAAAAATCTGGGAAATTGCTTTTTCCTAGAATATAAATTATCAAAATCGAATAAATAAAAAAACTTGAATATGTCTGGCATTGTGAAAGGGATGCAGGAGGTTTATCATCCAAAAAGGTACTAGGCCTAGTGTTAGTTCCTACAAAGGAGGGAAAAAAATCCAAAACAAACATACATTCTCTACCAAAATGAACTTAAGGCCCACTAAAAAATTTTCAAAATTGACTGTAAACAGGTTCTACTTAATAGCACACAGGTTGGATCTAGCAAAGCAAGAGAGTGTGACTGGTTAGATTACTTCTTGATTCTTTTAAATTAATGGTCTTTATCATTATTTCCCCCAAATCAAATACCTTGCATATAGAAATGACAAACAGAAACAGGATTTTTTTTGTTTTGTTTTTTGCATTATTTTTGTTCTCTGGAGACCTCAAGATGGCAGCATTTTACTTTAGAAGAAGGTATTTATTTCCTGTGGTACCCATCATGCTTTTCTATTCATAACAGCACCTAGGAGCCAGGCTGTTGATAGGCGGAAAGGAAGGAAGACAACGTGGTATATGTATTTCATAATAATCTGACCTTTTGCATTTTTATCTAATTTACCATCCACAAAGAACCTCTGTAAATTGGTACTTGAGGTAAACCTTCAGGTAAGCAGTTTCAGGTATTTCATTCTAGCCACATCTGCTCCACTCCAGTTAAATAGCTGATTTTTCTGTTCCTAACAAATTTTACTTTTCATCTTAGAAATAAGGCAGTAGAGAGTCAATTTCATAATTGTGTATTGGTATCAGACTCTGCCCAGACTGAAATGGTTTCCTTGCCTCCTTAGAGCCTCTTTTCCAAACTTCCTATCATGTGATTCTCTTATTCCCAACATCCTGTGGGAATATCCATTGCAATTAAAATAAACCCAAATTCCTTACTGTGACCTGAACACACTATAGGATCTGACCCTCCCTGCTTCTGTGACCTCATTTTTATCATTCTCTTTCTTGCCTGCTCATTTTGTTCTAGCCACTGTGGTCTTGCTGTTCTTTAACACAGTGAGATTGCTCCACCTCAGGGCCTTTGCACTTCCTGATTGTCTCTGATTTTTGCATGGTTTACTTTCTTATTTAAGTCTCAAAATGTCACTTATTTATTTGAGATCGATAGAGTGAGAGGGAGAGAGAGCATGAGCTGGGGGAGGGAACGATGGAGAGGTAGAAGCAGACCCCCTGCCAAGCAAGAAGCCCGACACAGGGCTCGATCCCAGGACCCTGAGATCGTAACCCTAGCCAAAGGCAGATACTTAAAGGGGTGAGCCACCCACATCACCCTGATGTCTCTGTTTCATCTCTCTTTGTATGTGGTTGTATGCCAGATACTTGGAAAGTAGCAGTGTAAATCCTAATGAGGCAGTCTTACACTAATTCATTGAACTTTTTTAGACACCCATGACCATCTACGTTTATTTATTAAAGATAGTTGATTTAAAATCGTTTCTCCTGAATTGCCACTAAAGCAAAAATGGTCGGGTAAATGATAGCAGTTAGGTATCTTTAGCATTTAAGTAATTTAAAAAACATCAGAATTAGCATCAGATTATTCTATAATAGCTCTGTGGAATTAATTATTAGATGAAGTAAATTTTACTGAGAAGTTATGCAAGTTACCAAAAAGAACTTGTCACTTATGTCAAAAGAGTATCTATATTACTAATCTTGGATGTTATTTTGTCTGCAAAACAGCTCTGAGGCATAGAATATTCAGGCTGCAAAGAGAAGACTGTAAATAATTAAGATGTAAGTTCAATTATGGCTATGTCCCCATTACAGTTCTTTTTTTGGTAATAGCAATATACCGTGTCCTCAATTTATAAATGGAATTGGATTGGATATAAACATGTGGAAGGAGAAATTATGAAAAGTTCTTGGTAAATAAAAAGGAATTCATTAAATATTCCCAGCTGTATGGATCTAGTTGTACTCAAAATATTTGATTCAGTTTTGCAACCACATAGAATCCCAAAATTTAATTATAATATAATTTAAATAGTATTCTGAAACGTACTAAGATAATTTTCTACATTCTTTTTTTAGTGATAATAAATAATCATTAAGCTGAAAAATACTAAATACCTTCTTATTTGAAGTGGAATTAGGAATTAAAACAAATAGCTCGTTTTTTCATAGTAACACACTGAGTGTTCCTGTCATTTTGTAACTGCTCATTAGTTTAGCTCTTATTATTTTAAAAAATAATTTTGATTATTTTGTTCATCCTTTCCATATTATAACCAATACTAATATCTGTCATTTTTAAAAGATTTTACTTATTTGACACAGAGAGAGAGAGAGAGAGAGAGAGACAGTGAAAGAAGGAACACAAGCAGGGGGAGTGAGAGAGGGAAAAGCAGGCTTCCCCCTGAGCAGGAAGCCTGATGTGGGGCTCCATCACCACACCCTGGGACCATGACCTGAGCTGAAGGCAGATGCTTAAGGACTAAGCCACCCAGGCACCCCCACAAATGAAACTTTTTAACACAATGTATTTATAAGGAGAGAACCACCTAAGTCAGGCGACTGCAATGAATGGGAACCTATGCAGCATGACAAATTGGATTAAATTAGCATAACTTTTGTGTGTAGGAGAATATTGAAGCTCTTTTCATATTTTTCATATTTTATTTCTAAATAGCGTTTTTGGCACTTAAAGGTATTAATGCTGACAACATTTTTCTCTGCCTGTTTGCAAAACTACAAAGTCTGATGCATGCATTATTTGCAGTTATTTTCACAATAGACATCATCCATGTGAATTTGATCTCTTGACTGTGGTGTGGCAAAGGACTTTAGAACCAGTACCTCTCTACCCTCTCTGCTAAAGTTTGCCTTTGCCCAAATAGCCCCATCATCTATGACTGCCATAGTTGGCTAAGTTTGCTGCTGCTGCTGTGTCTATACATCAGCATTGATACGATTCCGTGAAACCTTGTTAATGTTTTTCAGCTCACTCGTACAGATTAATTCATTGTAGGGAGGTCATTTTGTTGAAGAACTCAAAATCTCCTCAGAGTGGTATGACAAGATGGCAACTTTTCTTCTGGCATGCCAGGGTAGATATAATGGACATCTGTGGTTTATCCATACTCAACATTCATTTCCCTGTATTGAGGTAAAAATAATCCTCCTTTAGGGAACCATTCTCTTTCATTGACTCAGTTGATGCCTGTGGTTCAGCTGGAGTTGAACCTTCCTCTAGACCCAGTGGTTGGTTCATGAAAGTTGACAGCAACATATACCCTGGTCATAGAGACTAGTTCAAAGGTAGTTCATAGAGAATGTGATCCAGGCAGTCCAATCACAGCCATAAACATCAGTTTAGGACTTTCTGCTGGAACCAGTGGGAAAGAGAAACTCTCTATTGTCTGTGGGGGTTGCTAAGCCTACACCTTCTGATGGGCATTTTGCCACCACTTGAGCTTAGCCTGAGAATGAAAGCAACACGGTGTAAGCCAAGCTGGGACATGGAGAATATACAAAGTACATTGCTTGAGTACCTACATCTAGCTTTACCGGAAGCCAGTAACAAACCCTTAATATTGCATTAGCTTAAGTTAGTTGAGTTGTTTTCTGCATTTTGCAACCAAAAGAATCCTGGATAACACAATGAGGATGACCATAAATCACATTTCAAGAGCAGTGATGTGGCTCTATTTGCCTTCTCAAGGATGTAAACAGTTGACATTTTCCTGAAGAGTAGAAAGTGTGCTTCAGGTTGCTGGTGTTGTATTTTACAGTTCTGCTTTGCTGTCCTTTATCCTATTTGTAAAACTAGAACAGCAGAGAACAATAATTAGGGAAATGCTGATGGTATAACATCTTGTCAACTCTGTAATCATAAAACAGATCTTAGTATTTGGTTGACAGGTGTAGTAATTAATCAGTAGAAGGGGAAATTTTAATTGAGGTACCAAAGAATTTCCATGTGATGAATGTGCTTTTGAATTTAGGCTCTGTTTTCCAGCCTTGTGTGATCATGGTCAATTTCCTTAATCTCTCAGCCACATTTGCTTCATATTTAGACTAGATATAATAGTCCTGCCTAATAGGGCTTTAAAAAAAATAGATGCGTTAATTTAAGAAACAAGTTAGAACAGTGCCTGGGCATAGTAAGTACTTAAAATACATTGGTTATGATTATCATTCCCCTGTGTTTTTAGGCATTACAACATGTGGTCCCAGAAAGGAACTCCAGTTCTGTTCATGGTGATACCATCCTCATCTGTTTCTCCACACATATTTGGACATGAGTTTGGTAGCCCAGGGTACGAAGACAGACCCTAGGCTAGACTTGAGCATGTTTTCAGTTTCTTGTGGGTTAATGGTTAATATAGAAATGCAACAAAGTATGACTGCTATATCAAGATTATATTCAGCCTTGAAGCAATTTCCATTTTTATATGTTCACTTACAACAGTTTGTATGATATGAAATCAATGAGAAGAGAACTGTGTTGGCAAGAACTCTGCCTAGATAGATTTTAGAAAAGGTGTTTTCTTAGACTATATATATATGCCTTTAAACATTGTTATTTATTTATTTTTAAGATTTTATTTATTTAGGGGCGCCTGGGTGGCTCAGTGGGTTAAAGCCTCTGCCTTCGGCTCGGGTCATGATCTCAGGGTCCTGGGATCGAGCCCCGTGATCTCTGTCTGTCAAATAAATAAATAAAATCTTAAAAAAAAAAAGATTTTATTTATTTATTTGACAGAGAGAGAGAGATCACAAGGAGGCAGAGAGGCAGGCAGAGAGAGAGGGGAAGCAGGCTCCCTGGGTAGAGAGCCTGATATGGGGCTCGATCCCAGGACCCTGAGATCATGACCTGAGCTGAAGGCATAGGCTTAACCTACTGAGCCATCCAGGTGCCCCATAAACATTGTTATTTAAAAATTTGTTCTTTCCTTGCAAAAATGTGATTTCAGCATTACAAGGAAGACATTGTGGTTGCACAATAGCCTTCATTCAGCTCTCTTCAAGCAAATATTGTAGCTGTCTAGTGTAAGTACAACCACATGTTATAATGGGAAAAAAGTAAAAAGATGTAATGGTCAGAAAATCATGGAACTGTTGGCTTTTTGGTACATTTTTAGGCTGTTATTTGTTGGCTTGAATTGCTCAATATGAACTTCTGTTATAGGAACAAAATTATTAGAGAATAAAAATAAAGCATTAAGATAATTTAACAATTTTTTTTACTGAGATAATTGATCTCAATTTTGAGTAAATAATTACCCACATCTCTCATTTGTGACTGCTTTTAATACTTTTCTGCTTCTTTCATTGTCAGACTGCCAACTATCAAATATTAAAACTGTCAGCATGCCTGAGTCTAGAAGCTACCCCTTTTAAGTTCTTGCTTCTAATCTGCAGTGGAGAGGGTAATTAGATCCCTTCTTTCTTCCTCCTCTCCTCTCCTCTCCTCTTCTCTTCTCCCTTTCTCCCTTCCTCCCTTTTTCTTTTTCTTCCTCCCTTCTCTTCCTTTTCCTTTCCTTTCCTTTTTTCTTTTCTTCCTCCCTCCGTCCTTCCTTCCTCTCTTCCTTCCCTCTCTCCCTCCCTCCTTTCCTTCCTTCCCTCCCTGCCTCCTATTATCTCCTTCCTCCCTTCCTTCAGTAGGCTCCACACTGGGCTTGAACTCACAACCCAACATGGGCCTTGAACTCACAACTCTGAGATAAAGACCTGAGCTGAGATCAAGAGTCAGACACTTAATGGACTGAGCTACCCACACGTTCTAGATTCTTTCTAAAATAAAAGTGAACAGGCTCTGAGAGTCAGTTTTGTAGTGGTAAACTGAGTGATTTTAGTGTGTTGGTTTGTGATTTTCCCCCTGGATTTTTTTTTTAAGATTTTATTTATTTATTTAGAGAGCACGCACGTGCGCACACAAGCATGAGTGGGAGGAGGGCCAGAGTAAGAGGGGGAGAAGCAGACTCCTCACTGAACAGGGAGCCCCACATGGGGCTTGATCCCAGGACCCTGAGATCATGACCTGAGCTAAAGGCAGATGCTTAACCAACTGAACCACCTAGGTGCCCCTCTCCCTGTATATTTAAAGGCTTCTGTTACTTCTAGGTTTCTCATCATGTCCAGGTGAAGATGTAGCCTTTGGTTAAATAATATGCTTTTATAACAAATTTAAAAATTCAGGGACTTTTTCCGTAGCTAAGCTCTATACTTATATATAACTTATTTTCACTTGCTTAATACCTTGCTTCTGACCTTCCAATGGGAGTATTTAATGTCAAGAGGAATATATCTAGCTTCTGTATTTTGTAACAGTTGTTCTTCCAAATTTACCCTTTCCCTTCTTTACCAATCTAAGACGGTCATGACCTCCTTACTGATTCTTCGATATACCTTGCTTATACATAATATTTAAACTGTTGCTTTGAGTTAAGGCACATTTTCCTATCCTCTCAACCTTCTTATCTTTCTTTCCTTTCTCTCTCTTTCTTTTTCCCTTCCCTTCCCTCTTTTCTTCTTCTCTTTTAAAGTAATCTTTACACTGAACAAGGGGCTTGAACTCATGACCCTAAGATCAGAAGTCGCATGCTCTACCAACTGAGCCAGTCAGGTGCCCCTCTTCTTAAGTTCCTTAAGTCATCTCACAGACAGATGTTTTCATGACTCTCAACTCTGGACCACATGAATCCCTTCCCATTTTAATTGCCTGTAATTGCATAGTTTTCCCCCATTGGGGAGCTGGTCAAATACTATTACTTACTATTCTCTATTTGGGTGAATTTATGCTTATTATCTCTAAGTATGCTATTATCTAGTCTGAGCAAATATATGTTCTTTCAGTACAGAGAAGAAAAGAATATTATTACTATCTCTTTTATATTCTTCCCATTATCTTGTCTTATGTCTGGGAAAAAGGAAATGACATCTATTCAGTGAGGGGTGACAGTGAGGCACAAGAAGTCTAGTGATTTGAGCAAAACTGTTTGCCCTTCTTTGTATGTATCTTTATTTCTCCTGACACAAGCCTTCTTTGTAGAAAAGAGTCTGGATGTTGTCATACTTTATTGGAGTGGGTGGGAAAAAGCGATTCCTTGATCACTCATGTGTATGTGTGCAGGGCTTTAAAAGAAATTTGAGTTCAAAGGATCTAGTTGCTTACACAGAAGTGAGATATCAGGTCTACTTGGAGATATAGGATGGTTTCAAGCTTTTTTTTTTTCAGATAGAGGATTTCTCGTCTTAAGTATATGGTTCAGATATATGATTGATACATTCTCTAATCATGGACCATTAGTATGTCCAATTATGGAAAACCTTTTTTTTCCAGAAGAGCATCTTTTTATAATTGTTATTCCCATCTCCATGTTTATGTTTTGTCAAAGGGAGTCTTTTCCGTTAAGTTTCTTCTCCTCTTTGAAACCACTCTAATGGAAAATTTGCTCTACTGATTTTTTTTTTTTTTACCTTCAGATGAAAGTTATTTTCCTCTTACTCTAACTACTTGTTAATGAGTCACATAAATCCTGTGGGTTTTCTTGACCCAAGTTCCAAGTGTGTGTGTGGTTTTGTTTTGTTTTGTTTTGTTTTGTTTTTAAATCTCAAAACAACATCGCTTCTTGGCCTTTTGGCTAAGATCGAGTGAAATCTCACAACATGACAAACACTTATTAGAGCTGAATAAAACCCTTCCTGGAAATGAAATGTGTATCATTAATTGGGCAAGCCATCAGAGTCTCCACTTAATAATTCATAGAACCCAGGAAAGGATTCAAAAGTATCTGAGTTTGGTTACAACAGGATGCTGGTGATGGTAAAGTCAGAAGAGCCTCATTTCAGCACAGTTAGTTTTATGCTGATGAAATTTCTGCTCTAAATGTGTACACTGTTTTTTCAGTGTAGGCAGCTAGCTCAGTGATCCACCTGCTGTCAGAAAGGAACTGAGTGGCAGCCTCACCACTGGGAGCGAAGTTTCAAAGCAAAGAGCCGACGCTCCCTGGTGGTCTAGTGGTTAGGATTCTGCGCTCTCAAAGCAAAGAGCCCACATTTCTGTGTATGCAAGTTCAATGTATGTCAAACCATGGTTATTTATTTTTAAATAATCTCAGAAATTAAAGATCTCTGCAATGCTGTGTTCCAATTTGTGTTGACCCAGCCCCATTCTTTTTTTGGCGCCATAACTGGCCCACAAAATGATACAGGGCATCAACCTGCCGCGATTTCACCACCTGTACTCCTACATTCTTCCCCAAAGCTTATTATAAAGAAGAGTTAATTACAGATCTAACTACATAAAGCGGACACATATAACACATAAAAAGCTTTTTATTGCCATATAAATGCTTTCTCAGTTGCAGTCATACTGAACAGCAAATGGTGATATCCAAGGATGGATAATTACAGGTCTAAATTCCCAGTAGATTATATTGAGGTTGTATCCTGCACTCCACCTCCTATTTCAATGCAGAGGCATGAATTTGAATTAGGTAAAACTTTTTACTCTACCTGTTATAGCTAAAAAACTCAAATTTCTTGACTCAAAGGGGCAAAGGATGAGTATGAACTATATTTTATACTTAAAATACATTAAATAACAAGATAATACTGGCATTTGGCATCTTATAATTTTATACAAAGAGAATTCTGATATTTTCACATCTGTTTCCCACCCCTTTCTTGTGAATAACATGTTCCTTCATAAGTTCTTGGTGGAGATTTGAAAGTTTGAAGGGAAAATGCCATATTAAGAAGAAAGGTTTGAAAAATAATCCAGATTTTTATTCCATTATACTTACAAGCAGCTTTTGAGTTCTTATTCTTTAGATGTCTAGCAGAAAATGACTATTTATAACTGTAGAGCTTAGATAGTTTTTGTTGTCACTTTCTACTTTCTGGGTATTGTCCAATTGTCCATTTATTCTTTGCTTATAGAGGATTGTGGTTCAGCAGTCATATAGTAGGCCATCCTTATCATAATGT
>PISX010029941.1:0-19353 GCA_004024625.1 Mellivora capensis | reverse complement strand
CATATTTATAATTTTTTAAAAAGATTTATTTGTTTTAGAGAAAGCGAACAAGTGAGTGTGGGGGCGGCGGG
The DNA here is from genome assembly GCA_004024625.1 of Mellivora capensis. Taxonomy (NCBI): domain Eukaryota; kingdom Metazoa; phylum Chordata; class Mammalia; order Carnivora; family Mustelidae; genus Mellivora; species Mellivora capensis. Next base: position 19,282 of record PISX010029941.1, on the reverse strand, counting down.
GGAGGAAGAGAGAATCTCAAGTAGATTCCCCACACAGCAGGGACCCCCAGGGCAGGTCTCAATCTCGGGACACTGAGATCATGACCCAAGCTGAAATCAAGAGTTGGATGCTTAACTGACTAAGCCACACAGGTGCCCCAGGTAACATATTTAAAGGTGAGAGACTAAATGTTTTCCCTTTAAGACTGCAAACAAGGCAAAGATGTACCATTTCATTACTCTATTCAAACATCTCACTAGAATGTGAGATGTGCAGAAAGTGCAATAAATCAAGAAAAAGAAAAAAGTATATACATTAGAAAGAAACAACTCTTTATTCACAGACAGGTCTACTTAGAAAATCCTAAGAAATCTATCCCCCCCAAAGCCCCCCTAGAACTAATAAATGAGTTTGGTAAAAACTGAGGATACAAAGTCACTACAAAAGAAATCAACTGTAATTCCATATACTAGTAATGATCAATTGGAAACTTTTTTTTTTTTAAGATTTTATTTATTTGACAGAGTGTGCACAAGCAGGGGGAGCAGCAGGCAGACGGAAAGGGAGAAGCAGGCTCCCTGCTCTGTGGGGATACGGGGCTCCATTCCAGGACTTGGGGGATCATGACCTGAGCCAAAGGAAGATGCTTAACCGGCTAAGACACCCAGGTGCCCCCAAACCCACTTTTTTTTTTTTTAAGACTGCTTATAATAGGACCAAAAAACTGAATTACTTAGGTATAGATTCAATAAAATAGTTGCAGGATATATATACTAATAACTATGAAACACTCATGAAAGGAAGCAAAGACCTAAATAAGTGGAGAAAAATACTATTTCATAGACTGGAAAACTCAACTTTGTTAAAATGTCAATTATCCTCAAGTTGATCTATTGATTAAACTCAATCCTAATCAAAACCCTAACAGATTTTTTGTGGATATCGAGCTAATCCTAACATTTATATAGAAAGGCAAAAGAACTAAAATAGCTACAGTAATTTTTTGAAAGGAATAAAGTTGGGGAACTCACATTACCTGATTTCCAAACTCTAAAACTACCACAATCAAGACATGGATACTGGCAAAAGATAAGGGTATCAATTAAACACAAGAGTCTAGAAACAGACCCACAAAAATGTAGCAAAATGGTGTTTGATGGGGACACAAAGGCAATGCCATGGAGAAAGGACAGTCTTTTCAACAAATGGTCATGGACCAACTGGACAAATAAATGAAACTCAACCCAAAATTCTCTTTAAATAAAAATTAACTCAAAATGAAACACAGATCTAAATGTAAAACTATAATACTTGTAAAAGAAAACATAGGAGAAACCTTTGTAACTTGGATTAGACAAAAACTGCTTATACACAATGTCAAAAGATCCATAAAAAAATACTGATACTTTGGACTTCATCAAAATATAAAACCTCTGTACTTCAAAAACCACTGTTAGGAGAATGTAAAAAGGCAAGCAACAGACTGGAGAAAATCTTTGTAAATCACCTGGTGGACAAAGGACTAGGAAAAATACTCAAAACTAGACATTTAGAAAATTCAGTTTTAAAATGGACAAAAGATTTCGCTTCACCAAAGAAGATACACAGATGGCAGATAAGCATATGAAAAGATATTCAACGCCATTAGTCATAAGAAAATGCAAATAAAAACCACAGTGAGAAACTGCTACAAAATGTAAAACAAAAAAAACTGACCACACAAACTGATGAGGATGTAAAGTAACTGCAACATTCTTCATACATTGCTGGTAGGAATACAAAGTAGTTCAGCCTCTTTGGAAAACAGTTTGCTGTTTTAACAAATTACCACAAACTTAGCTGTTTAAAAACAACACAAATTTATTATTTTACTCTTCTGTACCTTAAAAATCTGACCTACATCTCTCTGGGCTAAAATCACGATGTTAGCAGAGCTGCGTTCTCTTTTGGAGGCTCCAAATGTTAATCCATTTCCTAGCCTTTTCCAGCTTCTAGAGACCACCACATGCCTTAGCCTACGGCTCTTCTCCCCATCCTCAAAACCAGGAACTCTTCTTCTCTCTGGAGTGGCTTCTGTTGTTAGATCTTTTTTCCCTACTCTACTACTTCTCTTTCTCTTTTAAGGACATTGGATTACTGTGGGTAAACCAGCATTCTAAGTCAACTGATTAGCAACCTTAATTCCACTGCAACTTTAATTTGTCTTTGTTATAACCTAGTTTATTCATAGGTTCAAGGGATTAGGATTTTTTATGGGCCCTTATTCTGCCTACCACAGACCATTTTTTAAGTAAACCTACACTTACCATATAACCCAGAAAGGAAGACTTATGTTCACACAAAAACCTGTTCCCAGAGATTTATAGCAATTTTTTCAGAGTTAAATTTTTTTTCTAAATTTAAAAACTAACTCAGCTCTCCTTCAACTGGTGAACAAACTGTGGTACATCCCTACCAGGGAATACTACATTCAGCAGTAAAACAGAAGGAATTGCTGATACGCTCACAACATGAATACTCAACTGTATTATGCTAAATCAAAGAAACCAGCCTCAAAAGGCTAAATACTGAATGATTCCATTTATAGGATAGTCTAGGAAAAAGAGACTACAGGGAAAGACAGTAGATCATTAATTGCCAAGGATTACAGGTGAGGGAGGGAAGGGTTGATTACACAAGAAAGAGCAGCTGCTTAAGGGAATTTTATAGGTGCTGGACCTATACTTGATTTTGGTAGTACACAGCTCTGCATTTGTCAAAACGACTGTACAACAAAAACTGTACAGAAACAAAACAAAATTTCATTTCATGTAACTTAAAAATAAAGTTAAAATCTTTTTAAAACAAAGAAAATGAAACATACATCAGATTGGCAGAAATTTAAAAATCTGACCATGCCAATCTGACAACCCCAAGTGTGGGCAAAGACGATTTATATATTGTTAGCAAGAATGTAACTTGTTAAACTTTAGAGGATAATTTGGCTGCAGCTAGTAAAGCTGAAAATGCACATCAACCTATGGCCCAGCAATTCCAATTAGGGTAGGTAACCCACATGTGCCAGAGGAGACATACACAAAGACATTCACTAAACATTGTCTGAAATACTGAAAAACTGAAAACAACCCTTTCAGAGGGGAATGAACTAATGGTTGTCAGTGGTTATTAAAATAAGAGAGAAACGAAAAGAAAGAAAATGAAAAGAATCAATCCTGCTAGATACATACAGGATTTTAAGGAGAATAATTTATTGGTTTGTTTATCTAATAATAGTATACAGTGAAAAGAGCACCGTACTTGGAATCTGGAGACACGTATTTTAGCATTTAGTTCCAACTCTGCCACTAAAAAGCAAACTATGGGCTACTTAACTCTACAGACCTCACTTCCTTTTCCTAGAAAATAAAGAGATTAAGCTATACAACACTACGATTACTTCCTAACTCAGGAATCCCGTGATTCAATAAATACATAGTCAAATATTATATTCTAAAGAACCTATGTTGAGAAATTATTTCTCCCAGACACCCTGCAATCAGAAACTATCAGAGAAATAGAGCATCTTAGTATACTGACACATAAAATGGATCAAATTTCTTGTTATGTTCGTGTTGAACTTTTTAATCAAGATCATAAGTCAGAAAGAGCATATAAACACCTAAACCCACCATACTGACTCAGGTTACCGTCAAGTAAAACTCTTCCATTTCAATATTCTAAAGCAAGTTAATATTATACTGAGTCCATCGTTACTTGTCAAGTTCAGGTGTGTCTAGTCAAAAGTCATTTAAATACCTGGTAAAATTTACTTGGTCCTTTTTAGCAAAGATAACAATGAATTGCTTTTCGTATTTTTGCCTGTTTCATCTATAAAGATCTTACATTATAATTTAATAGCTTCAGCCTACTACAATTTAAAGAGCCTTTTAAGACTTCATATGCCATGTCCACAGGGAACTAGTAAAAAACCAGCTTACTTAACAATTTCATTACCACGAATACTTAAACTTCAAAGACACCAATAACCACATGTCATTTGTTCCTATTGCAGAATTTAATAGGTTATTAACTTCTGGTATAATCCAAAGGCATAATTAGGATACCACCATTAAAGCATGAAATTACTTTTTTAAAAATCAGAAACATTAACACCTTTTACCTTGTCAGGAAAATAAAAATTTCCAAAGTCCCGTTCCACAGGATTTCCAAATCTAAATTCTCACAACTCTAAAGGAGTACAAGACAAAACACACACTGTATGCTACTTCTTAAAGCCTCTCAGCTATCAGATTTTAATTTTAGCGCCAACTGCCAAGAAAAACCTTCCCACCGAAACCTAAATTCGGCACACATTACCGTAAGCCAATCAACTAAACAGAAGGTGAGTTATTATTATTAGGAAGTTACATAATTTGCGCCAAAGATTGTTTAAAACGTCTTTCATTAAATGAGGGTTACAATAATTTACAGGCTTCAAGGTTCACCTTGCAAACTTCAAGTAAATTATCAGAAACCATTAACGAGATTAGGTTTTTCTTTAAAAGTGGACACAAGGAAGTAGGAACTGTTTATTCGTTTAAAGAACGCAATAAGCACCGAATACCAGGAGCTGAGTCAGGCAGAGGAACGCTGACTACATTCCGTCTCCCAAAGGAAAGTGTTCGTCCCACCGATTTCCCCCGCCGGGCCTTAGAGGGGGTCCCGGGAGTTGTGAACCCGGGCGCGGGGGAAGCAGAGGGCAGGGAATTCCCTGGCTTGTCCCCCTTAACCCGGGCCGAGAGGGCTGCAGCCCCCGCCAAGGTGGTCCCAACGCCAAGGCAGAGGGAGCGGGCGGGGCCGGGCAGCGTCCCCCGCCGAGGGACAAAGGTTGGGCTCACGCCCTCTGCGACCAGCCGCGGCTCCCGCCGTCCCGGGCAGCCTGCGGAGCAGCCCCCGGTCCCGCCCGGGCCGAGAGAGCGGCGTGTGGGGGAGGGGACGAGCCCCGCCGCCCCTCCCCCCCACGCGCTCCCCGGGACCTGTTGATTAAGATCTCCACACAGACGACGCTGGTCCGCCTCTTACCTCTGCGCCACCGCGGGCCGCCGATCCTCCCGCCCCGGCCGCTCCCACACGCTGCACAAACGACAGCTCCCCTGCGGCACTTAAAATACCGGATAAAGAATCCAGAAACTCCCGATTCCCCACCTCACAATCCTTAGACCCCGCCTCCGCCCCGCCGCCAGTCGCCGCCGTCGCCGCCGCCAGCGACTCGCTCCACCTCGAGACCGCGCGAGACCGCGCACGCGCCCCCGGGACGCTGGCGCAGAGGGCGCGCCTATCCCCGCTCCTTCTGGGCGCGCCCCGCCCGCTGCTAGGCCGAGATGCTGGCGCGGTTCGCCCAATCCCGCGCCGGCGTGGAGCGAGGGCCCACTCATTGGTCTCCGCAGCGCCCGCGGCGGGTCGCGCGCACTCGCGCACCTCTGACTGAGGCTGGCCCTGCTTCGTGCTCGCCGGCGCAGGGGCTGTGTGGGGACGTGAGGCTTCCCCGAGACACAGTCGGATGCGGGCTGTTATCGGGAGAGCCCTTGACCTTCCTCTCCCTCGGGGTCCGTCAGTTCCTGAAGAAAATCTGATTCCCCTTGAGGCAACTCCTGTGTCCTGTGAGGCACGTCACACAATCTAACATTTGTTTAAAAAAGAACTACGACATAATTAAACACCGGGATGTGTATAAGGTCCTCGCAGGATTCTCTGCTACCGCAGAAGACGCCAAAAAGCTAGCAGCTAGGACGGAGTTCTGAAAACCAGAGAGGAAGGATGCCAAGGGCCGCAGCAGGTTCACAAAACTTAGGACCTGGGCCAACTCACATGCAGTGCAAGGAAAGCCAGATAAAGTCTTCAAGATTCCAGCCCCATCCAAAAAGACACTCGAAACAAAACAAAACAAAAGAAAAAAGAAAAATTAGTGTGTATGTGACCTATTTGCTCTTATGTGCATAAAATAATAATTCAAGAAGCTTTCCTCTATAGCTCCTCCACGAGTTTTTCCTTAGCACAGAGTTTCTCAATCTTAGGGCCACCGACATTTGGGCCAGATAATTTGTTGTGGGGGCTGTTCTGTACGTTGTAAGATGTTTAGCAGCATCCCTGGGCTCTACTTGCTGGATGCCAAGAGCACCACTACCCCATTGGTGACCATCAAAATATCTCTAGACAACGGCAAAGGTCCCCTGGGTGGCAAAAGTCACCTTCTGTTAAGAACCACTGACCTGGAGCGCCTGGGTGGATCAGTGAGTGAAGTGTTTGCCTTCGGCTCAGGTCATGATCCCAGGGTCCTAGGATGGAGTCCCATATCCGGCTTCCTGCTCAGGGGGAGGCTGCTTCTCCCTCTCCCTCCTCTTACTGCTCCCTCTGCTTGTGTTCACTCTCTCTTTCTCAAATAAATCAATAAAATCTTGGGCGGGGGGGGGGGGCGGGACGGGGGGTGGTGGTGGTGGAGAAGAACCACTGACCTACCTGTTCAAAGAAAAGGTCTCTTTAGAAAGATAGTCACTATTTACCAATACCTTCCAATTGCCTGGCCCCAAGCAGTTTTGCAAAACCCTCACCCAAATGAACCCTCCAGCTACCTAGGCTTGCTTCCCCAACTGCTTGGACTCCTCTGTCACAGGACCCCACCCTAATAAAATGATCACTATCTGTATGAAATGGCAGCTACTGATCTCAAAATATGTGGAAATGCCTTTGCAAAATGTTATACAAATAATACTTTTAATTCCTAAAGCTATTTTCATTTTATTTTTTTTTAAGATTTTATTTATTTGACAGAGAGAGACAGCAAGAGAGGGAACACAGCAGGAGGAGTGGGAGAGGGAGAAGCAGGCTCCCCACTGAGCAGGGAGCCCAAGGCAGCCACCTAACAACTGAGCCACCCAGGCACCCTGAGGCATTTTCATTTTAAAAGAAGGTAGATCCAATGGCAGATAGAAAATTTATTCTCTGCTAAATAGAGACATTCCCAAAATCCCTAAATCATTCAATTTACTGATCTCATATGCAAAAAATGAAGGATAGATGGAAGAGTGGAAGACATAGAAACTGGAGGCAAGGTGATTAGATTTGAGATAGAGTTTTGAAGATTACTAGTTCTGTGATCTGATGATAACCACTGGGATGCATGACAGGTTTCCTGGGCCTAAATATTCTCATCTGTAATATAATGAGTTAACTACTTGTTGTTATTTTCTAGTTGTAAGATTCTGGTAGCCTCTGCATTTGGAATCTAATATAGATAGTTTAGGGGGGGTCAAAAAATATAATATTCATCTTCAAATAGAATGAAGTGGTATTCTGTGATTTAAAGCCTCCAAAGAAAGTTATTTATTCTTGGCACAAGGCAGTTCACCCACTAAGTCACTCTGGAAAATTTGTAACTAAGTATTTTGGGTGAGTAGTAAAAGCCAAACTGTCAAGTGTATAGTAGAAAAGTCAAGTGTATAGTAGAAAGTAACCATAGTTAAATATCCTTCTGCCTTCCTCATTTTGGCACCTGCTTAACCCACTCTTTGCTAACAATCTCTTATTATATGTTTATATAATATAATGTTATACCAATGTAATACAATTTTATTTCATTCAAGGCTTGGGGAAATATATTAACATTTCATTTCAGCCATTTGCAACAGGTCTGAAATCTCAGCTTTCAAGATTCTACCACTCACTATTGTATGTAAAATCCTTGACTAAAGCTATTGATTATATCCATTTGGTGTTATCACTTCTATGTACTAGTGAAAGCTGAGTTTCCATAACTGAATTAGCAGCCTAATTTCTTATAATTTTATGAACCAGCTGATCAGAAATAATGTAAGTTTAAAAAGGGAAGTCTGGTTGGTTCAGTTGGAAGACCATGCAACTTTTGACCTCTGGATTGTGAGTTTTAGTTCCAAACTGAGTGTAGAGATTATTTAAAAAAAAAATCTTAAAAAAAAAGAAGAAAGAATGTAGATTTTTTTAAATATAAGAGAGAGGGAAAGAAAGGTTTTTCTTTTTTTTTAAAGATTTTTTATTTGCTATTTGACAGAGAGAGACACAGTGAGAGGGGGAACACAAACAGGGGAAGTGGGAGAGGGAGAAGCAGGCTTCCCGCTGATCAGGGAGCCCAATGCAGGGCTCAATCCTAGGACCATGGGATCATGACCCCAGCCAAAGGCAGACGCTTAAACGACTGAGCCATGCAGGCACCCCGAAAGAATGTAAATTAAAAGAATACTCACTCTCACTGATTCATATATGAGAAGTTATGGAAAAAGCAATTAGGGGCACCTGGGTGGCTCAGTGGGTTAAGCCTCTGCCTTCGGCTCAGGTCATGATCTCAGGGTCCTGCCTCCCCCTCCCCTGTCTGCCTCTCTGCCTACTTGTGATCTCTCTCTCTGTCAAATAAATAAATACAATCTTTTAAAAAAAGCAATTAGTAGGTATATTAATTAACTATATATCTTAAAAAGTTAAATATATTAAAAAAAGAAAACCAACAAATCATAAACTTCGAATTTCATTGGGTTTAGTTATTTTGATGTGTTATAGTATTTCCTATCCTTTCCTAAATCTAGCTAAAAAATAATTGTCTCTAAGCTGAGGACATTATGCAGCTGTTACTACGTGGACTGGGAGGTCCCGCTGTCTAAGGTTAGCAGCAGTATCATTTCGTACAGGTCAGTATCATTAACTCAAATAACTTTAATATTCACCCATTAATTTTAAAAAAAAACCCGTATACTGAGTATTTCCTATGTGCTAAGCACTGTGCTGTAAGGAATTAAAACATGTGATAGTTCCTATCCTGGAGGACTTTATAGTAAGCTGGGGAAAGGGACAAAACAAGCCCATATAGGTAAAATACAAGGGAAAGTATGGAAAATGAAAATAAAGTTCTCTGTGGATTCAAAGGTAAAGTCTTTTACCGGGAGAAGCTTTACTACTTAATGATGGGAACAGAGAAAGGGACAGGTAATAAGATATAATGAAAATATACACAATAGAAGGAAAACCAAGATCTTGTGCATGGCTTTAAAAAGATGGGCATAAAAATTTTTATCGATCTGAATGACTGAGTGAAAGTACACAAAGAAAAGCATGGGCTTATTATGGGAACAACAAGTAGTCAACAATAACTTCAGGGTAGGATATTCAACATTTAGGATGTTAGAAATTTATCACACTTGCATTGGTACCTTCCTTGGCTGGTCCTGGGCTACACTGGGGATGAGTGGACAAATAAAACATGGTCCTGGAGAAATTTGATTTTGAAAAGAGGAGATAGGCAAATTTGGAGCTTGGAAATTTTTAATGAAGGCAAGACCAAAACTGAATGCCAAGAGAAAGGAAATCATGTTTGTTCTCCTTGAAAATGGCTGTAAAATTACCCCTATCTTTTCCTCACCAAGCTCCCAATCAAATCCCTGTTTTGTTTGTACAACAAATCTCAGCGGCTGCTTTAATTTGCATTAATATGTGAATACCTGTGACTCGGTAGGGGGTGGTATCTGTGCTGAACTCCAGGGTTGAACTTAAATGCCTCTTTTATCCTCTCTTGGACCCACTCTGAGCCTTAACTCCACCACTGCTTCAAAACAGCCTTTGTCAGTCACTGATTAGAGCAGCTTTGTTAAATGCAAAGGTCAGTGTTGAGTTTTCTCATCTTCCTTATCTGCCAGCAGCATTTGATGGTATGGGGCATTTTCTCCATTTTGTCCTCCGCACTCGGGGAAACATCATTCAAGCTTCTCTTCCTACCCACTGGAACCTCCTTTTCATCTCCTGCTGGTTCTTTATCTCCCTGAATGCTAACAATTAGAGTGACCCAGGACTCTAAACAGTCAATATTTACTTATCTGCCTGGCTTTGAATCCCCTCTCTATCATTTGGGGCCATTTGATCAAAAGGAAATCACTTAATTTTTCTGAGATTCAGTTTCCTCATTTATAAATTGAGGATAATGAAAATTGCAACCTCCCACAATGGTTGTGAATACTAAATAAATTATATATGTGAAGTGCTTAAAACAGTGCCCTTCAATGAATGCATTAAAAATTTGTCCTTATTCTTTTTAAAAAAGATTTTATTTATTTATTTGACAGACAGAGAGAGAGCACAAGCAGGGGGAGCAGCAGAGGGAGAGGGAGAAGCAGGTTCCCCGCTGAGCAAGGAGCCCGAACCCTGGGATCATGACCCGAGCTGAAAGCAGAGGCTTAATCATCTGAGCCACCCAGTAGTCCCCCTTATCCTTTTTTAAAAAGAAGACTGTGTTTATTTGAAAGAGAGAGAGAGGGAGAGAGAAAAGCAGACCCCCCTGCTGAGCAAAGAGCCTGATGCAGAACTTGATCCCAGGACCCTGGGATCATGACCTGAGCCTAAGGCAGACACCTAACTGACTGACCCACCCAGGCACCTGACTTGTCCTTATTTTTATCAGGCTCTTTATCATTAACTCTCTACATGATTTCATCTGGTCTCATGGCTTTAAATTCCATCAATACACTGTCAACTTTAAACTGATCTCTAGCCTGACCTTCTGTCTCAAACTCCAGAATCATACAGTTCACTGCTGACTCAGCATCTCCATTAGGATTTCTAATGAACATTACAAATTTAACCCGTCAGAACTTTTTATTTTTGTCCAGTTTTCTTCATTTCAGTATATGGTGATGCTACCTATTTCAGTTGTTCTGGCTTTCCTTCACATAGCCCATCCAATCCACCAGGAATTCCTTTTATTTAAACCCTTAAGACATATCCAGAATATAAACACTTCTCACCAACCCCACTGATCCCACCCTACTCAAAGACATCATCTTCTTTCGTCTGGATTACAGCAAAAGGCTCTTTCCCACCCATAAATTTTCTCTTCATACTATAGCCAGAGTGATTCTGCTAAAATAAAAGTGAAATCAAATCACTGTTGTGCTTAATAGTGTATAATTCGACATGATCTCCCCAACCTCACCTTTCTACTCTTTTCCTTTCTCATTTCAGGCCAGCCACACTGGTGATTTTGCTGCTCTTTACATATTCCCACAGCTTCTGCCTCTAAACCTCTGCATTCAGTATTTCTTATCCCTGAAATATCCAATCTCCACATGCCTACTCTCTCTCACTTTCTTTAGGTCTCATTTAAAATGTTATCAGTGAGCTCCATTATCTCTCATGTCCTACCTCCCAGCACTCCTTCCCCTCCTTCCCCAACTTTATTACTTTATTTTTCATTATAATTATTCACCATTTGACACATTATATATTTATTATCTATCTCCCCAAAATAGAATGTAAACTCCATGAGGGCAAGGACTTTGCTTATTTTATGCATCACTACTTATTTTTACAGTTTCCAAGAATCTAAAACAGTATCTGACATATAGATGGTACTTGATAAATATTTGTTGAATGAATGACTTAATGAAAGAAACAGACATAAGTAAGTGGAATAGGGATGACAAAAATTCAAAGAAGAAACTTCAGCTTTGTCAAATGTTTGGCCTGTGACTAGCCTATTTTAGGAATAACTTCTGTTTTGGGACGCCTGGGTGGCTCAGTTGGTTGGGCAGCTGCCTTCGGCTCAGGTCATGATCCCAGCGTCCTGGGATCGAGTCCCGCATCGGGCTCCTTGCTCGGCGGGGAGCCTGCTTCTCCCTCTGTCTCTGTCTGCCACTCTGGCTGCCTGTGCTCGCTCACTCTCTCTCCCTCTCTCTCTGACAAATAAATAAAATCTTAAAAAAAAAAAAAGGAATAACATCTGTCTAAACATGACTATTTTTGTTCCTAAGTGGGTCTGGGTGGGGAAGGAAGAAGAGAGCATGGCAAATGCAAAGAGAAAAGGGAAAAGAAAACTGTTTGCTCATTACCACCTGCCTCCTATGCTTCATGGTTCATTCTAGCCACTGTAATAATCCCTCATTTAATTAATACAGCTGAAAATTAGAAAGCAGAAAGCTCCTTCAAAAGTCAAAATCAGTTGCACTTACATTTTATTCCTGAACTTCCACCATATCTTGTTTCTAACATCTAACAGATTACTATTATATGTGTGACCCTTTAATGGATGTGTTGGTTCAAAGCATACATACCCCTGCCATGAGACAGCTTCAGGGAAGTCAGTCAGGAACAGTTTCCAGTGGAAATTACAGATCAGATGAAGGAAGTAGTTCTAACTAGGAATTTGCAAAACCTCAGTAGAAATGGATATCTGGGACTTACAAAATTTTTCTCATGGGAAAGTCCTCACCTTTAGAAGGTGAAACCAAAATAAAATGAGAGCGTCAGAGGACTTGTTTAAGAAGGTGAAACCAATTTATAAAGACAAATCAGAGCAGTGGTTGTATGGGGTGAAGGCAGGCTGGAGGGAATTAATTGCAAAGTGGTACTAGGAAAGTGATTTGCTTAAATGAAATCACATAGGATGTATTTACACCCAGTGTGGGGCTTGAACTCACGGCCTGGAGATCAAGCATCACATGGTCTGCTGACTGAGCCAGCGAGGTGCCCTCATGTTTTCTTTTTATATCTGACTTCTTTCCCTCAGTAGGATGTTTCTAAGAGTCATTCGTGGTGTTGTTGTACTATTTGGTTTTTGTTGTTATCAGGTAATAGGAATATACTACATGTACACTGTATGGATATACCACAGCTTGTTGAAACATTGACCTGTTGGTGAGCATTCAGGGTGTTTCCTGAATGAACAAAACTCCTACGGACATTTGCGTACAAGTCTTGTTTTGAACGTATGATTATGAACATGTTTTAGTTTTTCCTGAGTAAATATCTAGAGTAGAATTGTTTGGTCATATGACATGACGTCTTAACTTTATAAGAAACTTCCTGTTTTCCAAAGTGGTTGTTTAGGGACCATGATGTATGAGAGATCTAATTGTTCCACGTAGTCATCTACACTTGGTGTGGACTGGCACTGCTTCTTGAAGGACTCCGTTACTAGGTAATAATAGTCTTAGTTGTGATTTTCTCCACCACAGAATCAATTTGTTCCAGATAATCTCTCAAGGAGACATGTTCTATTATGAGACAGCCATCTCCAAACTGTTGGTTTATATATACCCATAACTTAAGAATGGCCCTAATGGTGATCCCATAACGATTGTGTGGAAAACTCCTATTTCACTCTTGATTGTGAAAATGGGAAAAAAATCCTTTTCATCTTTGGAGCAAAGAAAGGAGGAGGAGGAGTTCCCTGGGAATGTGGGCCAAAGGGAATGGGTAGAGGATTTTCTTGTCCAACAGAAATATGATGTGAATCACATAAGTAATTTTGTGAGATTATTTCACAGCTAGCTAAGAAAGTACAAGGAAACAGATGAAATTAATTTATAAATTTTAACCTGATACATCCAAAATATTATAATTTAAACACATTATCAATATAATTATTGAGTTATTTTGCTATTTTTTTCATACCAACTCTGCAATATCTGCTGTATATTTTATACTAAAAGTATATCTCAATTCAGATGCCAAATTTTCAACAGTTGAAATGAAAAAAAATGTAGCCTTACCAAAACAACACACTGATGTTTAATGCAAAAAATATTCGACACTGCTTCAATTTTTAAAGTTAAATTTGAGTTAATTAAAATTAAAAGAGATTTAAAATTCAGTTTCTCAGTTGAACCAGCCACGTTTCAAGCGCTCAGTGGTGACATATACCCAGTTGCTACCATATTGGACCATATATTTCTAAAGGTTTGTCTGTGGGACGGGAAGGAGAAGGGAGCTGAGACGTATTCCTTGCTGTGACTCAGGTCACAGTAGAAATACCAGTACTATTTGCTATTAGTGTGAAATTTGAGATCGATTTCTATATATATCTTTTTTCCCTAGCTGCATTGTTTTGAACAAGTAACTTAACTTCTGTAACTCCACTTTCACCATCTGTCTGTAAAACAGGAAAGTAATAACACCCTTCAGATTGTTGTGAAGCTTGAGAAGGCACGCAAAGCACACGGTAGAATGACTGGCAGCTTTTTGAAAAGGAGTAAGTGGTGGCTTTTAAAAATCCAAATTATTCTTTGGATGGGGACCATGTATAGTTCTTCTTCTGTATTTAAAGGAGTAGAAGTGGGGCGCCTAGGTGGCTCAGTGGGTTAAGCCTCTGCCTTCAGCTCAGGTCATGATCTCAGCGACCTGGGATGAAGCCCCGCATCGGGCTCTCTGCTCAGTGGGGAGCCTGCTTCCCCCTCTCTCTCTGCCTGCCTCTCTGCCTACTTGTGCTCTCTCTCTCTGTCAAATAAATAAATAAATAAATAAAATCTTAAAAAAAAAAGGAGTAGAAGTTTTTAAAACCCTGTTTGGAAATGGCATTCACTGATTCAGCAAATACTATCTCTCAGGTCAGGTGCTCAACACTTAAAACACAAAGAAAGAGCATAGTCCCCACCTTCAAGAACTTTATAGTGCTTAATGTTAGAAACAACAAGGTGTTGGGTTAAGGTCCAAGTGAGAAAAGGGAAACCAAAGAGAGTAACAAATTTATCCAACAACCCCAAAGAAAAGAAGCCCTACAGATAAAAATTGAGTTTATGAATTGAAAACCTTAATAGTTCTATTTCTCTACCTTCCTTTAAAATTGATATCCACAATTATAATAGCCAAGATTTAAGAAGTTAGATTGGCATGAACTTCAATGCTCAGTGATTGATTAGTAGTAGCCTTTATTTCTGCCACATGGAAGACACTGCTTTTTTTTTTTTTCTCTTGTGTTGGTTGTTATTTCTTGAGCCATGCTTGTTTTTTAGTTTAGTAGTTTGTATTTATCTGACAAAAAAAAAAAAAAAAGGAAAAGTCAGTTCAAGTCAAAGGTCTAAAATACAGAATATTTTAAAAGTTATTACTGGTAAGTATAAAACATTAAAAACTACATATGAGTAAAATATGTGATTGAAATAAGTAAAATTGCATCTTTAAGATAGATTCTCTTCTTATTCTAACAATAAAGATCCTCTGGACAGATAAGATCTCATTTTTGAAATCTAGATGTTGAAGTGATGTTAAAGGAAACTCCTTAATTTCTTAAAATGTTTGTTTTTAACAGCTATTTTTGGAGTGCCTGGGTGGCTCTAACCCCTGTGCTGACATTACATTTTGATCCTTGAAAGATTCTAGGGCAGAAACCACAGCAAACCCTCAACATCCCATTCCATCTCTATTGTTACTACAATAGAAGTAATAAGATTCCCTGCTCAAAGATTCAATTTGTTGACAACTTTTTGTGCAAGCGTCACATCTGTCCTTTACAGCTACAGTGACTTATAATTGTAAAAAAAAAAAAAATTACCTTTTGGTTGTCTTACATGTTTTTTTCCACTGGCCTTTTCATTTCCTGTTTTACTTTCCTTTCCTCACATCCATTCCCCTGAGAAAAGGGGACACAGATGAGGCATGAGATTGAGGGAAGTAGATTGACATAAGAGGAGGGAGCCAGAGGGCAAATGAAAAATAGTGGGGAAAGTGGAAGAGAGAGAGGGAAGTGAGGAAGAAAGGAAAAAATCCAGAAGCAGGTGAGAAAAAAAGCACAGAAGGAGAGACAACTTAATTTGGTCTTAAATTTTAAAATGTCTTTATTCTTTCCAATGGAGCCCATTGTTAAATTTCACAAACAGCTTCCCTTTTTGGGTCCTCCCACCCTTTCTCTTTTTAGACCATGTTTCATAAACAGAGATTGAACCTGGCTGCTTAGGATTTCAAGGAATTTGATTTGCAATAGTTCAGAGAAAAGTGGAAAAGAAAGATGGGTTTGGATGGAGAGGACATGCCCCAGATTTCATAAGCAATTTTCCCCTGTGGTCTTTCTCAGCTCTCTATCTTTTGTCTAATTGCCTACCATCTTGGGAAAATACCATTGGACCATAGGTAAACCTAAATTTGGGCTTCCTGCAAAGAGATCAGCAGAGCTAAGGAGAGTAAAACCTAGATAGGTAAGAAATTAAAAGTCAAGAAAAGGGAGAGATGGACCCAGATCCAGAGAGACAGGGTTAGCCTGGACTATGCCTTGTAGCCTTGTCATAAAAAGAAGTGTGCAATGCCCCTTGACAAAGCCTTACTCAGAAAGGAGAAAAGTGTCAAACTGCTGAGAGGTTTGAGACATGAATAAGAGACCATGGTCCCCAGGCATGGGTGTAAAGGAGTTGGGTGATGGTGAACCTGAATAGGTTAATGGTACCATTTTTTTGTTTGTTTGTTTAATTGCTATGGGAACTGCCTAGAATAGAAATCAGATTCACCGACTCATTTTTCAACTACATTCAGTCTAAATTCCAGGGACAAGGGAGTAAGATTCTACTAATCTTTGCTCTTCTTGGGGTAGGAAGTGTAAAATTTGAGTAAGTAAGTATGAAAGGGGAAAAAAGTGATTCAGAGGAGTGTGGCAACGGGTAAGGAAATGCTAATCAAAGGGAAAATGGAAAAACTATGTAAGCCTAAGTCAAGAAACATGGGAAGACAGAGAGAGAAGTGGGAAGAATGAGAAAGTATGTGAAAGAAAACAAACGGGGAAAATAATTAATAATTTGTGACAACTGCAAGCTAAATTTGTATATGGTACCACCCTTGTGATTTAACAAGCTGAGAGTGGAAGTTCGCTGCATGTCGGCTGTATCTTTGCTAGCTCCTGATTTCCAGAGCCCGATTTCACGCTGTCTGCTGAATTTACAAAGAGGGGTCACCAGGACCCCACACGTATCAGCTTATGACATCATAGCAGCTGAGGAGGGCCTTGGGCCAACTAAACATGCCCATAGAGATGCCTCATCTATATGCCCACAGATTTGATAGCTGAAGAAGCTTGAGGTCCAGAGACCTCACACCCGTGGAACAGAGGAAGTGCATTCAGAACTCAAACCTGGGACTTTTCATTCTAGATGTAGTATTTAACAGCTGGTTTCTTCATCGTTTCCTTCCAGATTTCCTGGAATTCGTTTTCTCAGCTTGTGTCATGGACTCATTACCTCCTGCTTACGTTGTCTCCCAAACTGTCATCCTCAGGTTTGTTTTGCTTTGTTGTTGTTGTTTTTTGTTTTTGTCCCCACAGGTAGTCAGTCAACAAACCTTGCTAACTACACATTCATGTCCTTGTTGCCGTCAGACTCCTTTACACCCGGTTCAAGACATTGGCACCTTTCACCCTGGACGATTCTAATGACTTCCTATCTGTAGCCTCCTCCGGGTCTCTTAGAGATTGCAGTTAGAGTAACCATTCTAAAATACAGCACTAATTTTGTTAGTTCTGTTTTTCAGTGGTTCCTCCTTCCCTACTGAACTGTAGTTTCCAAACTGCCCAGCATGGCTCAAGATTTCCGGAATCTGGCTCCTGCTTTGCTTTCCAGTGGCCTCTCTCACTATTCCTAAATGAAATATGCCCAGCATGGTCCTATTCTTTGATTTTGCTCACACTAATATCCAGGATATTCTTATTTCCCTTCCTAACTCAAAGACTGTCTCCTTCCTTCAGAAATCTTTCATGATTTTCTCTCTTGAGCTAAAACTAGGCACTCCACTTTCTTCTCTTAAAGCACCCATAAGATTCCACTTTATGTTATTTATGCCCATGTCTTGAGGCCTGGCAATGTCCTGTTACCTATTTTTAATATCTCTACAGAGCCTCAGATATAATAGATAGGCATCAAATTCTTGTTCATTTGAACAAAATTGAGTTTGTGCCAGAAGACAGGTGAAAGAATCAGTCACATGTAGAATGAAACTAAATCTATCAGCATTCTACATTAATTTTAAATTCCCAAGTCTTGAACAACTAGTGCTTTGGGATGTATGTTATATGCTATTGTACTAATTACATGCTAACATGCTAATTAACTATTAGTGATAAGGCTGCTGCACGACTAATCCTTGCTTTTAGGAAGCAAGAAGAAAATGCTTGTCTGTTGGACATCTCTGGAATTTTTAACAATTAACTGCGATTTCTTTTCGAAATAAAATTTGGAGTAGGAATTGATAGGTGAAAATGCTGTATACTGCAAAGGAGATTTTACATTTTTCTTCTAAACTATGATGGCATTTCCTTCAGCGTTCTTAGGTTCAGTACTGTAGGTTGGACTGTAAAACCACATCTCAGTGAAGTTCACCTGGTACTTTTGGACACTAAAGCCCAGTAGGAAGGCCTACAGACAAAAATCCTACTGATATAAACACCAGCCTCTAACTGTTTGCTTCTTTTTGGGTTGGACTCTCGCAAATGTGACTAAGAATTCCCTTCCCATGGTCTTGGGTTTTAAAGGAGAAATATTTTTTTCTTTTCATTTAAGTCCAGTGAAATGGGCCTCTCTGTTCCTTCCATGATGTTCTTTGATGCGTATGACTGGAGCTGAGGCCCGTCCCCCCTCCCCAACCCCCGACTTAGTAGCTGAGAGGTAGGTCAGCAGCAAGCAAGAGGACACAATGTCCACTGCTGCCTATAGGACAACTCCTGTGTCAAAAACTTGTTAAGAAGTCAAAAGATCCTGAGTCATGAGATTAGGTAAAGAAGCAGAGGCCAAAGACACAAGAAAGAAGAAAAGAGGGGCTAGATGAGTTTAGATTTACCAAGAAATTTGGTTGTAAACCACTCCCCTTCCAAATCAGCAAGGACAAAAGGCCCTGTTGTTGGCGTTCTGCCTGCAGAGCTGGTCTGGGAGTGGGTCCTACCCAGTGAGTCGGATTCAGTACTCTGCCCGCACAGACAAAAGTGCTGTGATGCCTACTCCTTGAGAGATAGTGCGCGGACAAGCTTTGAAGAGTTCCTGCACTGTGGGACGCTCGGAGTGGAGCAAAGGGAATGCACCAAAACATCTAGCCGAATTCCTTCGCTCTTAACTACTCTGTTTCTGCACGCAGAGGTGAATACTGGATACCAGAGGCCACAAAGAAACGTAGAGGGATTCGTTCCATACCTGAGGTGACCGAGTCAGTTCTCATGCTCCTGTAAAAACAAACAGCACATTTCAAAATTTTGCCAGCATAACCACAAATATTTAGAAGAGAATGACTAGGTATGAGATAACTGGCCATTCTCTGAATGCTTTGTAGGTAGTAATGAAACATGTTTAGCAAGCCGAAGGTATGACATAATAACACATTTTAGAGTAAAATTTACCTACATTTCTGTTAACATGCCAGCTACCCAGCCTGTAAAAGCCATAGAAGTGAATAGTATATAATAACACAATATCTATTTTTATTTTATCTATCACCTGGCACTCCGTGAGGTTGTGGACATCACCCTCCTACTGCCTTTCCCATGTCTGAAAACTCATTTGGGACTGAGAC
>PISX010029940.1:0-19371 GCA_004024625.1 Mellivora capensis | reverse complement strand
ATTTCCTCTTCAATCTCCAGACTGGGCTCTCAGTGGCTTCAGACTTACCCTCATGTCTCAGAAGTTACAAGTGTCACATAATAACAAATATTATGCCAAGATTTAGATTCTGGCCCCTCCATTTACTAACCATGTGGCCTTCAGCAAGATAAAAGAAGCTGTGACTTTAATGTCCCTTCTGTAAAATGGGGACAATAATGGCTGCTATCCCACAGGACTGTTGTAAGTATCAAACAAGCAACTCTACAAAAAAACTTTGAGCTATGTCCACTGTTGAATGAGGCCCTTACAGGTGTTTGTGGTAGTGGTGATGCTAAGATCAGTGGTATAGTAACAGCGGCGGCAGCAGCCATAGTCTCTCCTACTATCCAAGCACAGCAGAGAAAAGAGAATCTATTCTCTAGCATTCCATGAGGTTCCTTGGCTCCCTTTGGGTTTCCTGAATGCGTGAGAGGTCCCGCACATAGATACACTGATTGACTCAGGGTGCTCAGAGCCACACTTGAAGCCAGGAGGAGGCGAGTCCTACAAGTCTGAGAAAGAAGAGCTCTGCCAGGAAAAGAAGGTGATGGATTCCAGAGAGGCCACAGACATCTCCTAGTAAGGGAAACTCTCGGTACTCGGGCCTCACTGTCATATTGCTGAGCCCACCTTGGGAATGCCTCACCGTCTTCCCCAAAAGGCCATTTGTGAAAACGCTGAGCTGATTCCATCTGACTTGGCACAATAGACACTTCTGGGCATCTCATTGTGTATAGACTATGCTCTTAGCAGAGATGAGACATGGATGCAATGGCAGGGGAGCCTGTCCCTCTGCTTTCCTCTCACTGACTCCTCCCCAAACCCAAACTTTGCCACACCCATGTTGACTATGGGACAGGACCCTGCTTTCTGAGGTTTCTGCTAGGACCACACACATCCCCTGTGTAGGACTTTCCTCCTGGGGTGTGAAAGGAACATGTCTAAAACCTAAATTCTCCAAGTGCCAGACTTCAGGTCTTTCCATCTACAGAATCCATTCTCCTAGTGGGTCCAGGTGGATTTGTATTTTTTAGAGCAAAACCGGTTCAAGCAATCTGTAGTCCATAAATCCCCTCCCTACGGTCTAAGGAGAAAACACCACAGTACAAATGATACATGTTGTTTCTTGGTCTCAATAAAAACATTTGTCTCTCTTGTGCATAATTAATTGTTAATTGAAAGTATGATGAATTATAGCGGCCTATAATTAATTTAGTAAGAGACTTTGGTGAAATATGACTCAGAGCCTTTCTCCAGACCTATTTTCATTTTAGAAAGCAGAGGCAGAATTGGATTCTGTGCGAATTCTTCTGTGGCCTGCTGTGTTTTAAACATGATGAATTGGTAGTGTGGGTTGGGTGGGGGGAAGGCATAGATGGTAGCATAAGAAAAGGATGGTCTCACTGGAGACAGCATCTGGTGTTTGGGTTATCCATCTCTCCACACAAGGGTGAGTGGCTCCTCAATTCTGAAGGATGAAGTCATCCATTTGGGAAGGCATGTAGGTCCTGGGAAGGAGCTGGGAACTCACCTCAAACCTCAAGCTGTGGGCAGAAACCTTCAGCTGGATTATCTTTAGGTTAGAGAGAGAAGTGTCCCATGAGGGCAAGGGCAATCTGATCTTTTCTGGATATCATCTTGGGCAAGAAGGTAGTCTGGTCCAGAGTGTAGGTATCTGAAGGGGCTTCACTTTGGTCCAAATGGTTTGCAGAGGGCAGAAGAAACATCCCTAAGGACAAAGGCCCCACTGTCTGGGACTGACCCCTGAGGCCCTGTGACTTGATTTTATAACATCTCACAGAGGGCCTGCAGAGGGACAATCACTCAGGATTCCTAGAACATCCTGGCTAGTAGCTGCCTACCGCTGCCTGGACTACCTCTGGTGACCTGAGCGGCCTACCCTCAACCCCTCGCAGCCTACTTTACCCTCAGAACTTCCAGACAGGGAGCTGTGCCAAGGACCAGGGAGAAAATGGACTATTTTTCACCACAGTTTATCAATAGCAGTGTAATTAAAATGTCCTTTGATTTTTTTTGAGCTATCAATATCTTTTGTTTCTCCCCATGTTGCCTGCATGTTAATTAGGTCCTTAATTTATGGAGTTTCTGGTCTGGTCGGTTCCATTGTCCCTGGCTCACTGTCCATTCTCATGCAGGCCCTTCTCTATCTGAGGCCCTTTCCAGGCCTCACGTTCATCCCCCACAACATCAACGCATTCACAGCCACCACTCCTGCCTCTACTTCCCCATCCTCTCCTCTTCTGCCCTATCCCCACGTCCCCACCTCACAGCCTCTTACCACCCCCACTCCCTATCCTTATACTCCCCTTCTTCACCCTTACATCTTTACATCTGCTTTCTATCCCCTTACATCCTTATATCTGCTTTCTATGGAAAACCCACCCCCTACTCAGATTCCATCATATCACTGCACCTGGAGAGATTTCACTCCTTCTCTGTCTAAATATAGATCCTCTACACCCTGCCCCACCCAGACTTTTCTCCACCTAAAATGTCTAAAACCTGGAGATTGATTCCTGCCCTTTCATCAGGGGACCATGCAAAGAAACAAGGAGCAAGGAGCATGGATACCTCCAGGGCTGGGGAAAGCCTGAATGATTCCTGCCCTCCTAGGCCCATCTTTCCAGCTGACTCCTGGGACATTTGGGAGCCATAGAAGGATGCATATGTCATCCTTTGGCATCATTACAGTCCCCAGAACAGCCCTGGATGATGAAGAATGAACTAGATGATCCATGTTGCTAGAGAACAAGCCTGAGGATTCTTTGTTTTGTCTTACTTTGAAGAGAAATGCACTCTGTGCCTTTACTGTATTCCTAAGCAGAGAAGCATTCCAAACATCAATAGTCACAGTTCACATAAAGCACAAAAAGTCTATTCCCACCAAGCAAACATCAGACGCGAGAGGAGAGTACGAGTGAGAAAAGTTTGAGCCAGGTGGCTTGAAATAAGGAGACATGATGATCATCCTTGAAGACTTCTGGCTTAAAATGATGGCTGGGAGCAGCTCCCAGCACAGCCTCCTCCAGACTCTCCCTAAAATACAGATCAGAACATGGAGAAAACATGAAAATACGACATGGCAAACGAGACTGTGCAGACCAGAGCGAGAATGAAGAGAATGAACTGTAATGTTGCTGGAGATAAAGCGGGCCTGGGAAAATCCTACTAAGACGTGCATCAAATGAAAACCCCACTTTTATGTTATAAAAGAAAGGCCACCTTCAAAACTGTAGTAAGAAAATGAACGCCTTCTCTCCTGCTTGTTGTCTGATTCAGAGACCTAAGTACATCCAGAAAACTGGGAAACAAACCAAGTCTTTCCACAGAAAATGGTGCTCTGTAAAGTAGACTGAGCACCGATCCAATTTCCCTTCACTCTTGACAGGTATTTTTAACACAGAGGTAAAAAAAAATGCAAATTCTAAGAAAATATTGAAGCAAAACTGTAGCGACAGGAAACTGATGTTGCCAGGGTATTCTGGGAAACATGGTACCCACAAGTGAAGTGTTGTTAATACAAACTGAGATGCAAAAGACACTACAGTCAAAGCCTGTTGAAATCCTACTCCTCATTGCCTCATCATGGCTCTTCCTGGGGGTTTGAGAAAGGAATCCCTTTGGCAGAAAAAAAGAAAGATCACATAAAACTATTGACATCAGCACCTCAACCTCATCCTAGCTGTAGAAGTAAGATGGGGATTGAGGACCCCATTCAACCACCAAGTACAAGCCACCTGCTCAGCCAGTTTGACACCTCTGTTCTACCAAGCTTGCTACCATGGAATGCCATGTGAAAGATACTCAGAAGATAGTGGAATTACATGGAAAAGCTATAATTCTCGGGATTCACTCTCGCCTCTCTCTCTCTCTGGCAGACTCTGCTCCTGGGAATGTGGTACTTATGACTTGTGCTGGCCACCCCTCCCAGCATGAATGCACCTCAGGCCAACCCTCTCCTTATTCCTGGCATGGAATCTCCTTATTCCATGGCAAATGTATGGAATTTGTCTCTGACCTGCCCCAGCTATGAGATGTGGGTTGTTGAGCAAACCAAGGGGAATGACACCATATGAACCAGCAAGGAGAAAAGGTGTGAGAATAAAAATGTGAGCCCAAGCATGGTGGCTGAGCCTTCATGTAAGTTGCAGAGCTGGACAGCTGCTTTGGCCTTAACCTCAGTACAACTTAGGCCAAATTCTCCAGGCAATGAGCAAGAAATGTTAAAACAGCCTGAAACAAGGCAATAAATGAGACCGTTGTAATATAAGGGCTATCATTTTTTAAAGGGCCTCACTACTGAGATCCTGATTAATTCAGTAACGCTGTCCCTGCAGCAGCCCTAAGGGAGATCATGCAAGATCAGCAATGATCCCATTAGCAAGTCATGGTACAGAACCCAAACTCTCCTGAGTCTGGGAGCAGGCATTAGCCCCTACAGCCAGGACAAGAACAAATGGCCCCAATGGAGGAATGGTGTGGCAGGCAGCATGGATGAAGGGTCTCAGATCCTGGAAAGACCACACGGCTTTTGAGTAGAGTGTCTTTCCACCTGGAAGCCAACGGGATGGCTGAGAGGAAAAAAAGCAGGGAGCTTGGAATATTCTCTTTACCAAGGTATTTAGAGTTAGCCTACGTCGTTACACTTCCTCCCCAGATAGTAGGCCCACAGGAGTCTGAACTGCAGTGAGATGAGTTCTTCTACAGATGAATGAGAGGAGCTTTAGCACCCGGGCCCCTTGGAGGTAGAAATCCATTTTGATCCTTTGGTCCAGAATCATAAAACCCCATCTCCATCTCATTGGACACATAAGAAAGTAGGGGTGCAGGAAAGCAAAAGAGCCCCACCTTGAGATAGCTGTGCATGAGACCCCAGCCTCAGTCACCTCTGCTGCCACATCCCTGGGCTTGAGAGCCCTCTGTTTTATGGTCTGGTCACGGGGATTTTTATAACTGTCCCCAGTATCATGGAGGTTAATCTGATGCAATAGTTTTCAACCTTGATTAAATGCTAGAATCACCTGGAGAGCTGGTTAAAAAAAAATTCCCAATCCAACTAAATTAGGGTCTCTGTGGTAGGGACCTAGGTATCCGTGTTTTCGTAAAGCTCTGTATGTGCAGCTGGCCTTGAAAAAGAGTCTCCTGGGGCTATCCTCTCCTACTCTGCCCTTGAGGTCTTCTAGACAGTGCCCTACAGACCTTTCTTAAGGCCACTCTTACCTAAGAAAATCTTCTTAAGAGGAAGCTTTTGCATTTGGGGATCTAAGCACTAGTTAACCTGCAGTCTCTTATCTTTCATGATTACTTCATGATATTGTCCCATGTTCTTGTTCCATGCTCTTTTTTCTAGGTTAACACGATCCATTCTATCATCCTATGCCATTACTAATTTTGCCAAAAAGCAGAGCATGAATGAAACATACATACACACACACTACATAGCCATTTACTCTATTTTGCCTCAATTTTCTTGGGAGAGCAACCAAGAGCTACTAAGAAAATGTGGAAGTAAAGATGCTTGGGCAATCTGAAGAAATTGGAGATATGACAAAATAAACTAGGAATGTGTAGGCTGTAATTTACCAAACTGTCGAAAATTCCTTAAAGAACAATTTCAACTGTAGTTAACAGGACCTACAACTACATACTAGAAAGTCTAGGTGGGTTTGTTTTGTTTTGTTTTGTTTTGTTTCTGTCTTTTAAATAACTTCATCTGTTTAATGCTACAGTTTTCCTTGCAGTGTTTTTCCCCCCTCAGGAGCATTCAAGTCACTTACAAGGAGACCAATAAATCTCAGATTTATTTTCAGTTTGCTTTCCCTACCTGTCCAGGTCTGTCCAGAGATGTGGTTGGCAGAATCAACACTCTGAAGCCATCCACATCCTAATCCCTGGAACCTGTGAATATGACCCCTTAAATGGCAAAGGGACTTTGTAGTTGAGATGAAGGTAAGGACCTTGAGATGGGAAGATTATCCTGGATTATCTGGGCAGGCCGACTCTAATGTCATGAGTCCTTAAAAGTGGCAGAAGAAGGAGAAAGGAGGGAAGTCAGATAGTTGCAATGTGAGAAAGATGTGATGAATTCTGAGAAGGAGGAATTGGGCCACGAGCCGAAGAATGCAGTGGCCTCTAGAAGCTGAGAATGGTGCACCATTTACAGCTAGCAAGAAAACAGGGCCTGAATCCTACAACAGCAAGACACATATTCAATTCTGCCAACAACCTGGATAAGAAAGAAAATGGATCCTTCCCAGCACCTCCAGAAACTAACTCCTTCCTGTCAACTCTTTACTCAAGCCCAGGAGAACTGTGCTAGTCTTCCAATGTCCAGAACTGTAAGACACTAACTGCATTGTATAAGCAGCTAAACTGGGGGCAGTGTGTTACAGAAGCAGTAGAAAACTAACCCAAAAGGGAAAGCTATAGGGGTTTGTAGTGTGGCAGATGCACAGACTGGAATGTCAGCAAAGTTAAGGTCGAATGTGAGAAAGTCACTTTTTACATTTACAACTCACATTGCCATTTCTTCTCCCACCTTCTCCATTTCTTACCTTTAAGGAGATAGCATGTTTTTGTTGGTTAAAAAAATAAATTGCTTAGACTTTTACCAAAGCCAAGTCGGAGAAGGTATCATCAACTAATAATGCTGATTGGGTGAGAAAACATCCCAATCTCTACCTTCAGTCTTATTTCTCTTCCCTGAAAATACTAATAAGGGCAAATGGGCAGGTCTGGGCCTGGGCAGTGGCCCAGTCACTCAGGGGATAGAGTTTGTGCCAATATACCTGTGGGAACTGCACAGGGAATTCCTTGGAATTTGGAGCAGATTATCAGTAAGCCCACCCTTGGAACTGAAGGAAGAGGAAAAGACCAATGTTTGTTTATCAATTAGCACACTTGTTCTGCAAAGGTCCAGGGACTATGTTAAGTGTCTTCTGTATGCCATCCTATTTGATTTTATAGTAATAAAAACTGAGAAACTGAGGCTCAGGAATATCCAGCAACTTCCAAAAGCCACACATAAGATTTGCATCTTTCTGAAGTGGGTCAAGGGGAAACTAACCATGTATTAGATTAAAGTCAAACAAACAAACCAACCTCCCTGATGGGTATCTAGAAACCTCTATTCTGAATTTATGAACACAAACATCTATCTGGGGTAAAATTTTACCTGACTGAGCAGACAATCAGCCACCGGCATCTCTTCAAGTTCATCATTACCGCTAAATGAGTAGTACTCTTCAGGGGCACCTACCACAGTAGGTCAAGGGGAGGCTAGGTAACTTACCTCTATTACTCTTCATTCTTGAAATAATTTCATTAGGTAGGCAATGTCTCCATATTCTGGAAGAGGAAACTGAAATTAAGAAAGGAAAGGTAGTTTGCTGAAGTCAACAAACCAATAAATCGCAAGGTGGAGTTTTGAAGCTTGTCAGTCTGAGTCAAGATCATGTTATCTCCAGCCTTCCACAAGACCAGGCCCCTGTGAATTGGACCAGTGAGAACTTCCTTCTCTGAACCTCTCAGTGGTGAGAGTACTGACAGATTCAACAGCTTCTGCCTTGAGGATACCCTACAACGTTCAGCCATCATGTGAAGGCCCATTTGAAATGATCAGGCAATCACCATTTCCTACATCTCCCCTTCCACCAGATAGAAACAAAAGTTATGTCCTTGAAATTTCTACAGAGAGCTATGGAGATAAAAGCAAAAGGACCAATCCTTTAGGTGATGATAGCAGTCATTGTGTCAACCAAGCTTCACTGATGGAAGCTTCAGACTGAGTTGATGCAAACTTCAGCACTGTAATCTCAGCTTCCCCAGGATGTGCTGCAGGTGTTTGCCTTCTTTGACTCCAAGGGAAATGTTATATGCCTGCATAAAACATGCAGCATTCTGTTTCCAGAACCAAGAGTTCTCTCTGCCAAATAATAAGATCCTGCTAATTGATACACTGTGGGTTTTGGCCAGCCAGTGTCTTATTTCCATAATGTCAGTTGGTGGTTTAGTACATTTTATTTTTTTTATAGTTTGCTTGCACTGTTCACTCTGGGTATAGAGCCAATTCATCCACCAGAGCATTCAGTGTGAATTGTTAGCCACTGAGCAGTGGCCTGCAGCTTCTGCATCGATTTCAGATGGAGAGAGGCCAATTATTTTATGGTATTAATTTGCATTATATTTGCCTTTACTGTTTCAAGAGAGAGAGGGAGAAGCAATCTATAGAAATGCAGTTGGATTCAACCTGTGAGAAAACTCCTAAGTAACAACACTTTAGTGGAAGAACAGGAGAGGAAGATGAATTGTGAGTAAGAGAATGGAGTCCTCTAGAAAGTCAGGTGGTTCAGTGGTCAGTTACCAGCGACAGTAATATGTTATGCTGGGTTCTAGAAAATTGGGATATTCTTGTTGTAGATTCATTTGTTTATCTTATATAATATCTCTTAGTAATATTTCTAAGAACTTCATTGTCCATGGACAGGCATAATGTGAACCTAAGTCACGGCACTTTGATGACCTTGTAGGTCTGGGGATCTTTGTTCAAGTTACCTAAGTGAGATACTCAAGGTCATTCCTTTCTGAAGGACACAGGGTCACCAAACACTAGAACCATCACCCATGTTGAGTTAATATGTGTCAGATGTTATCCTGAATATGATAAGATCAAGGGAATTCATGAAAGTTCCAGTCCTCTCAAAAATTAGTGCTTATCAGCAAGGCAATAAACATGATGATCTAAGCTCTGAATGTACAAATATATCTATATCATCAACATAATTCAGCAGGGAAAGCCATAGCCAATGAAATTGCCACTTTTGGTTAAAATGAGCATAATTTGCAGTGTGTTAGTTTTTTTGTATGATAACCTTGGCTTGTCCTAACAGTTTAGAAAATAAATCTTCATTATACTTTCTGAAGATCAGACACCCATCTGTCAGTTCATTACAGTGGTTGTAGAGAAACATTTGGAAGGGACGATTTAACAAAATGTAATTCTTGGCTAGAGGGAACTCCCCAACTGCAGAGAAACAGAATGCACTGCATCTTGGAAAACACAGAAGTTGGAAGGAACTCAGAACATTTCTAGAAAGGAAACCAACCTGGAAAAACCTCCTTACACTCAGAATAGCATTGCTAAGTCAGTATATACTTAAGAAGAGTGGACAGCTGCCAAACATAGAGGGACAATAGCTAGAGATGTAGGATGTTCAGAGGTGTGTTGACAGTGATCTTCAGTTCATATGTGGCAGCTGAGAAAGGATAAATTATACTGGGTATTGGAAAATAACAGCCAGAGTTAGAGAGAGTATGGAAGGTCTGTCCTTTCTCAGAACCCAAATTGTTGAGGACAGGCAAGGACTTGGGCTCAGGGGCTCCTGTACCCAGAACAAGAGGAAATCATTTTACTAGACATATACTGATTTTGCCTCCCCAGTACCCATTCTCTCTGCTTCTGAAAAGAGTGCCCAGTGTTTTCTTTTGTAAAATCATCCTTTCCCTTGACTTTGCATTATATATTGGGTTGTGATGATCTCACTTAAGGTCCAAGGATAGGCATGGCATCCTTATAGTTATGATGTCAAAGTCAGAGGTGAAGGAATGTAGTAAACCATGGTCAGGCATGATCGTGGAAAGACCCTAAGTATCTGAATAGAAACTCCCTAGACTGCCAAAGGAAAGAGGAGGCTGCTCAAAGTGCTAATATAGCAAGAATTTGAAGGTCTTGATACTATGCTTGGATCATTGCTTGGTAAGTAACATAATTCTTGCCTGGGATCACAGTAGAAGTTGCTTCTGGGTCCTGAAGTGTCTGGGTGAGTAAAAAGCATGTGGTCCTCTGACCTAGTGAACATCTCCCTAGGGGTTGCTAAGACTTTGGGCCTGACTGTGAGTAAAACAGGAACCTCACCCACAAACTCACATCCTCCTCTTACCTATATGTGTGATTTTTGTCCAGCTTACTTGATGCTTTGGAGGCAAAACAAAGTAAAGCATACTTGAACTGAGTCCAAACTGACATTTCTGCCAGTCTTTGAACCCAAGCCAAATACTGTGGCTGAACCTAGCACCGTCTGACCATGACATGTTAGATCCAATCAGAGTTGACCCATGTCTGCATCTACATGGATGCCAATAACAACAACTTGGCCTACCTGGAAGACAGCTACAGCTTTGTGGAAATCTTAAATGAGTATCTCCACAGTGTCTGAGTGCTGGTGTTCAACTTCTACAAGGTTTACACAGTCGTAGATGAGATGACCGCAGCTGGTGAGATCTGAAAGACCGGCCAGATGCTGGTGGTGATGCAGCTGCTGAGGCTGCCATCTCTGTAGTGAGGACATGTGAGCCTCTCCTGGCCCCCAGCCCACCCCAGATTCCCCTGCTTCCTTCCTCTTTCCAGGCCTGGGACCCACCACCAAGAGCCCCCTCCCTCAGCTGCCCAAGAGGCAGGGATCCACTTGGGCACAGGCCACAAGGCAGGAGACTGCACCAAACCACCTCTGGGCCACTGCTGTGGGCAGAGACCACCTTATGTGTACTGAGTAACCAAACCCTTGTGCTGTGACTCTATCCGCAGAGCCCCCAGGAAACCTGTGGTCCCCCCCAAAAAAAGATGAGTTTCGGATGTTGAGTTAAATGAAAGAGAGAGGAAGATCCCTATTTCTGTCATTCTTACAACTACAACGAGACCACACTAAACCTGCTGGGAGAAACCTTGCTGCCATATTATGAGATCCTGCCAAAAAATGAGAAAGTAAAGAATGTGAGGTGGTGAGAGATCAGATCCTGATGATATTGTTTGGTCCTTTGTCTAAACTCTTCACTTATATTAACATTTACCATTTGATTAAGTTAGTTTGGGTTCAGATTATTTTTATTTTCACCCCCCCCAAAAACCCCTAATTTATTGTGATATGTGGACAATATTTTGAAGGATTTTCTTGACAATACCAGAGATTAAGTTTCCCAACAACATCAGTTAGGTACCTACTCTTTCTCATCTCTAAGACTGCTCCTCATCCCTTCTGTGAGTCTAAAGCTGGGAGCCTAAAACTACACTTCCCAGGATCCCTTGCCTATGGTCTTCCTTGTAGCTTTGACTAATGGGAGGCAGGGGTAGGAGACTAGAAAGGAGGTGGAGGGAAGAAGGGATTCTTCCTGCTCTAGCCGCTATCAGTGGTGCCTTCAGCAGCTGAGCTGCTTCCTCTTGGT
Organism: Mellivora capensis; assembly: GCA_004024625.1. Lineage (NCBI taxonomy): Eukaryota > Metazoa > Chordata > Mammalia > Carnivora > Mustelidae > Mellivora > Mellivora capensis. The sequence goes on along the minus strand of PISX010029940.1, from coordinate 8,112 downwards.
GGTTGGAGCACTGGAGAAAGGTAACCCACCATAAGTCTGCACACCAGCAGCATGGCAAACCCCTGCACAGCTCAAGTACCAGTCTCACAGGGGCCCCTCTCTAAGCTACTAGGACAGTTCTGGTGTCCTCACTTCTCTTTTGTTTCCCTAGGCCTAAACTTCTGAGATGAATGTATGCTTTCATATCACCCGACATTAGTAGGGGAACATGGTGGACAATATTACTGTGGTTATAGATAATTGTTACAACCTCATAACCAATTTAAATCTCATTTATAAAATATAGTTTTCTGTTTTTCCCTTTCAGACACTGACTAATACACCAATTATCTCTGCCAAAGTAAGAGATACAGGGAACAGTTTGATGATTTCCAATAAAACCATGAATGTTAATAGGTACACAGTTATTCTAGGGAGAGACCAGTTGGCCAGCTCCTGTCCTGGGGACTAGTCCCCAGCATGGTAATTCCCTGGAGATATTCCCCCTAAGGAATACATGGTTGCCTCTGAGTATGCTCTGAGTATGAGTATAAAGCATGCTTATCCATAATTAGAGCATATATTTATTCCACCCCAATGCCAAGTGACTGGAAATACTTGGCTTTGCCTTATTCTCCCAAACATAGAACAAGAATTGTGCAGCATACAGCTGGTGATGTTGTGCAAATTCCAACTTAACCTACTATTCTGGTCATCTACTGCCGCATAACAACCTACTCTAAAATTTAGTGGCATAAGACAATGACCATTTTACTATGCCCTCAGAGTCTGTGGGTGAGATATTTGGATCAGGAAGAACAGTCTCTGCTCCATAATGTCTGGGGTCCTGCTGGGAAGGCATGAATGGGTGGAATTGATTCAGAGGTCTGGAAGGTTGGCTCAGAGTACCTACCTGTGACCTCTCTATCACAGCAGCCTAAGAGTATTTTAAATCATTACATGGTGACTTCGGGCTTCAAGAGTGAATGATCTAGAAAATGAGGCAGAAGCTTCGTGGCCATCATGACCTAGCCTCAGAAGTAACTCAGAATATCTTCTGCCAGACCTTCTTGGTTAAAGCATTCAGAAGACCATCCAGATTCTAGGCAAGGATCGTATATACCCATCTCTCAAAGAACACACAGCCCAGTCTTTAAACCACCCATCATGCTCTTGGTGGTTGGAGCACTGGAGAAGGTAACCCACCATAAGTCTGCACACCAGCAGCACGGCAAACCCCTGCACAGCTCAAGTACCAGTCTCACAGTATGCAAAGATATTCCTTCTTTCTTAAATGTCATGTTTTATTGCATCATCAGTATTGTGCAGGCTTTGCATCAGCTGTGGCTCCAGGGCTCACTGGGATGACCTAAGGAGGATAAAGAACTATTTGCCTCACAAAGTCTTGGGTAGTTTCACTGATCATGCAGGACCCTCTGTAAATATAGCTGTATGCAGTGTGACATGTCAACCCTATATGTAAAACACTATTTTTACAAATGGTGATACTTAAGTTGTGTTTCCATGTTGCATCATCTTTTAAAATCTCTTCCAAGGTTAGCTCCCCACATCCCCCAAATGATGCACATCCCACAGTACAGAGCAGGGTCATCAGTAGATGAGGTGGGTGGAGTGACCCAAGAAAAGCAACCCTCATCATTGATTAAAAGCCTTTGGTCCAAGGGAGTCTTGTGACATCACAATAACCTACAGGGGACTCCTTGTAACCATCAGTTTTAGAAAAAAAAAATACACAGACAGATTACCAGTGTGTCTGGGAATTCCTGCTGAGGGCATCCCTCAGATTCGGTTATGTCCTTCACAATGTCCAGGAGCCACACATTAGAGAATTCAAATAAACATAAGCTTCTATGAACCTACACATTAAATAAAGGGTTGGGAAAGAATCCCAGGACTATCTAGCTCTGTTTGCACCACAAATGGAGCCTCTAAGAGTGCTCTAAAATAAAAGAGGCTGTGGATTATCACCATGTGGAACTGCCAATAGATAACAAAATGTGGGCTGTTCAAAGACTGTCTGCCAGGAAAAGGGGGTGAGTATAAAGGCCAAAGCAGTTTGGAATACCTGCTGATTTTGGATTTGTTCTTATTAAAGAATGCTCTTAGTTCTATTACTGATCCCAGGTTTAATTTAATATCCTCTCTTTAAGCCCTTCTGACATGGCCATTATCGAATTTTGATTGATTACCTTTTGATCTTACCTTTACTTCTAAAAGCTGGTTATCTTCAGATCACAATCACGACCACTGCCTAAATACAGTGATCAAAATTCAAAATTCCTCAAGGTTTTGTAGCATATATGGAATTACAAGTTGACCCCAAACTATCAAAATTTTCAAGAGTACAACCAACAGCTTTATCTGACTGAGCCCACTGCCCCCCATTCCCTCAATCTGTTGCAATGAATGCCCTTAATCTTGCTTTTTTCTTCCCACCTCCCCTTACTCTCCCTTCTCAGAACCCTTCTACACCATGTCTGGAGGAGGCTAGACAGCACCAGAACCAGATGGAAAACAGCTGGAGTCCAAGAGATCTCAGCCAGAGATGCTCAGGAAGCACTTGGAGGTGAGTTGGCAGAGCCAGACGTGGTGGAGAAGGAAAAAATAAAAATAAAAACCAAAACAGAACAGCTCTGTGCTAGGATAATGTTTTGTTTATCATGTTTTTCCTCCAAGGAGTGCAAATACCTTGTCCAAAAGAACATACTGCCATTCCTTATAAATTGCCAGAAATACTCTCTGCAAGACCAGAAAGCAAGGTCTCTATTTGTTTCTACGGAAACCTTAGCTTGACACAAGGTACCTCATCGTACAGCAATCTACAGACACTAACAAGACCTGACTCATGAATTAGGAGAGAGTGGGAAAAAAGAGAAAGGGTTGTTAGAACTACAAAGAGAAATTAGAAATATAACTCTCCATTCCTAGGCCCTAAAAAGACATATTGCCTGGCACATAGCGAATATGGAGTTCCCGGTCATGGACTGAATAATTTCTCTTCCTCACCTCAGTACCAACATATCCATCATGTCTGTGGAAGCACTCACTCTTCCTGGCTAGAATCCAGGCTCCACCCTCCATCCTTCCACGGAGAGACATCTCACCTCTGACACCTAGCAGGCCACACCCACCTCCAACAGAACACCAGCCAGGAAGCAAGAGGCTTGGTGAATGCTCCCTGTGATAGAGTCAGAGTCTTCTGCAGAGTCGACCAGAGCCAGTCTTGCCTAACTGTTCATAGGTGCTGCTGCTCTGTGTGCAGGTGCCTTCCCCATTGCTTTTACCTCTACAGCTACTGTCTCCCTGTTCCTGTGACAGCCACCTCTGCTCAAGGTCCTTGTTGCCTCCTTGAGGTTCCATCATCAAGAATGGTCTTCATCACACCCCTCTGCCCTGGGTCACTCTGCCCCAGGAGCCCAGACACCTCCAGCACTAGCAATATTACTTCTCCCCATCATAGTGGACTGCAGCTACATGCTTCACACCCAGCCTCACACTGATCCTGAGTGTGCATTCACCCACTATCCTTAAGCAAGAGAATTTGTTCCAACACAAGCTGGACCATTTTCCTTCCTTACCTGTCTGAGGCTGCTTTAACTCCTGCCCCCACGCCTGGACTAATTCCCCACATCCCGCATTGAAGACTAATTCCTTATTTACACTCCACCAAACACCTGTCAGTACAGTGAAAAGGCATCAGAGTTAACCGACAATGAGAAGAACCCTCTTTGCAAAGAAACACAATGATGGAGCATCCAAGGCAAGGGCTCAGTGAACAAACTCGGGATAACTGAGGAGGTCTGAACCCTGGATTTGACCATGCTGGGTAGGGAGGGTTGGTAAAAAGAGATTTTGATGCAAAATTTGAATGCCAGCCTCTATCTTGATTGTAAAGTCCTCAATACATCAAAATGAGCTTTTTCAAGGACTTAAAACAGTGCTTCTGGAGGCTTAATGTGCATCAGAATTACCCGGAGAGCTTGTTAAAACACAGGTTATTGGGTCCCACCTCCAGGTTTTCTGATTGAATTTATCTAGGGTAAGGGCTGAGAATTTCATCTTTAAGAAGTTTCCACAGGATTATACTCTGAGCACTACCAGCCGGGAGTCTTGGCTTTGGAGAAAGAGGCCTTGATCTTTGGATAAAGGAAAGTCTGTAGGTTAGAAGGAGGAAAGAGTGTAGAGCCCACCAGGAAAGAAAGCAAGGTATGCTCAAACTCTTTTGGGGGAGAAAAAGACATCTGTCTTTCACAGCCTCTGCCATGGGTGAAAAGGAATAGGGTAGAGGAGTTGTCATGAATGCCCCCCACTCTTCTCATCCCAGAGAGCATCCCAGAGGTCCTGGGAACCTAGCCATTGGAGCAAAGTCCTTGGTTATCCTCAGGGCCCAAAGCAGAAATCATGGCTTAATAGCTTCTCATGGAGGGCACAGTGCCCCCAGCCCAGTGAAATGCATACCTTGTGTTGGTTCCAAGCACCCTTGAGTTGAGGCTCAGATGCTGTGTTTTGTGTGAGTCACTTTCTCACAACACAAAGCATTTTCCTTAATGCTGGGATTCCATTAGGCTGCTCCTCTTCTTCCTCTAAGGGGAGAGGTGTCTCCTGGATGATCAGGAGCATTAAAATGCAGCCCTAAATATGGCCTGTCCCCAAGTCCTCTTTTGCTGTTAAGGACACAGAATCTGACAACAGGGGCATGGGTCTGTGGTGTGGTAGCCATGATAATGGACTCTGATGCTCAGGGAAATATTAGGTGTAGTGAAAACAAGGCTGATGGTTTTACAGAATTTGAGTTGTACTGCTAAGGGGATAATGGTACAAATGCATAAATTGCAAAATGCAGAATAATAGTCAAAGTCTATGTTCAATGAAGTAAAAATCAACCAATAAAAATGGAAACACCACCTTCTATTACCCATTCTCAAAGTATTAGAAGCTTAGATTACTCTCGTGTGTTTTCTTTAATTATTTGAAAGATAACATGACATGAGTCCAGTTTCCTTTGGTGCTTTTTTCACTAAGCATCTGCAAGATACTGTGCCAGATGCTAAGGACCTGTAGAGAGAAGCAGCTGGTCCCTGCCCTCAAGCTGCTCACTGTCTGCTACCTAGACAGGACTGTACCTCTAGCCTCAGGACTGCTGGGGAGGAATGCTGTGGTACCACCAAGCACATGCGCCGTGGAATCAGAAACACCAGGTGTTAACTCTGAATCTATAGCTCACTGGCCACGTGACTCTGAATGATTTGATAGATGTCACTGAATCTCAATTTCCCCACCTGTAAAATAGGGATAATAATTCCTCCCTAACAGGCTGTTAAAGAATCGATCAGAAAATGCTTGTGCAGCACCAAACAGCAGACATGACACAAAGCAAGTGAATAAGAGTCATTTTCTTTCTTGGCTCCTGTGCTCGAGGCTGCCTGCCTGAGACTGACATCAAAAAGAAGGAAGCTGGCAGATGCAAGCCCCAGTCCCCATCTACCGGTATCCTGAAAGCTTAACTGGGTGGAAAAGTAAGAGGGCTTAAGGGTTTCACTACCAAGTCATGCTGGATGTTGACACGATTCTAATCTGCACCTGTTTAGAGACTTCTGTCCCTGTTGGTTCCTTGTTCAGTTGAGTCCCTGTCTTATCCCAGTCTCCTCCCTATGTCTGAGATCCCATCTCAGTTTTCTTCTTGGTCACCTGTGGCCTGAAGAAGTACTGACATGGCTGGTTCTTTTGTTTTTCTCTTTATTTAAGAATAAATAAGAACCTTATTTATTTATGTGACAGAGAGAGACACAGCGAGAGAGGGAACACAAGCAGGGGGAGAGGGAGAAGGGAGAAACAGGCTTCCCACTGAGCAGGGAGCCCGATGCAGGGCTCGATCCCAGGACCCTGGGATCATGACCAGAGCCAAAGGCAGACACTTAATGACTGAGCCACCCAGGTTCCCCTTCTCTTCTTTTTTTTACATGAGTCCTGCTTCTGTGGCCCCAGTAATGAGTTTTGATTCTCTGACTCACGTGTGACTTCTCAATTAATTTGCCTCCTAATCTAAATGGATGTATTCCCAGACATTGGGAACCAACTGTTCTATCTCAGCCTTAGAATTAAACAAGACTGGAGAGCTCTTGGCTGTGGATCAGATGAAGAAGTTCAGGTGATGGGGCATGTGGATGAGCTATAGGTAGACCAGAGCCCCTTGTGTAAGAATTAAGCGACTTCCTTTGGGTCTTGGCCCTAATCCCCATTACAGAGAGCCTGATGTTTTCACTAGGAACCTGCCTTCTCTAGAATAACTGATCTATGCTGCCAAGGGTATCCTGAAGTTAAAAACAGAGACATCCTGTATACTGTATGTTTTAGGTTTTGATGGTAGACTTTGATAGCACCAAAGTGTCCAGACTCCCCCAAATCATGCACCATTCCTAGAATGTGAACTTAATGAGAAAGATTTAGTTAAGTTGAGGTCAATTGCCTGTAAAAGTAGCAGGAGCCATCCTATCTGGGCATGAGGGCTCAGTTTAAATCTCTTCCACACAGAGCCGGGAGGTCCAGGTCCAAAGAAGAGTTAAGGTGGCCCTGGAAAAGTCTTCTCAAAACCATGAACCACTGAAAATGAGATTTCTTTTTTTTAATTCTATAAAGAGACATATCAGCTATTTGGAGATTCAAATGTCCAGGGGCAAGGTAGAGGTGAGGAAATCCATCAGCAGACCATTGCAAAACTCCAGAAAAAAGAGGATGGTAGATCAGTCTATGGGGCACAAGCGGAGGTAAGGTAAAGCCACAGGAAATTTTGCTGCACTGATGATATAGCCAACAAATCTTTCTGTTGAGTTGGGTTTATTAGCAAGGAGAGGATTCAACAAGATCAAGGATTTGGTCTGAGGGCTTTAAAGAAAGCGACTGCTTTTTTGAGATGAGGAAGTTTGAGGGAGAAGCATCTATGGAAGAAATCAGGAGCTAAGGTTTGAAAATATTAATTAGGAGTTACATGTTAAGTATCCAAACAGAGATGTGCAAAAGGCAGCTGGACACAATGGTCAAATCTGGAGTCTGGAAGAGAGGTCAGAATTGGAGACACAGATGCCCGAGCTGTCAGGCTGCAGAGAGCATTTGAAGGCATTGGATTGGATGAGAAGACGGTGCATGAGTCCACAGAGTAGCAACAGGGTCTCAAAGAACACGTCTTTATTCACAGCACTTCTGACACTAAATATGTTGGTTTTCCACACAAAGCAATTCTCTAACTCTCTTGCACACACCCCCTGGCTGTCCTACAATTAAATTCACTTCTGACCCTGACGACCTGGAGTTCATGCAAACCTCACAGATTAAGGGTTCAATGCCACAAACCTATCTCCCACTTCCTAGGCTACTCACACATATTGGGCACAACACTTCTGTCTAACTTGGTTATTAACTGAAGGTTCTCAGAATGCCCTCCTCAGATTTAATAATTTGCTATAATAGCACAGTCTTTTTTTACATGAGTACTTCTTTTACATGAGTATGAAAAAAAATCTTTTTTTTTCCAAGCCAAACTGTATCCAGCTTTATTAAAGATACTTTTCATAAACAATCATGGTTTTTCAGGCAGGACATGGGCAGACAATCATTAACAGTATACAACAACTTTCAAACTCCCTTCTTCAATGGACTACCAAAATCAGAAAGCCACTATAAAACCCAATGCAGTCTTCATGTGATGCTCGGAGCAGGGAAGTTTAGAGTGAGGGCGGACAGTTCACATTTAGCATGTTGTTTAACAACTTTTCACAAGCCAACCCTGACTTTCAGGAAATGAAATGAAAATGGCAGGATTATCCATCTGAAGATCCACGAGCTAAAAAAAGGAACTCTTTTGAGGGACGCCATCTCAGTGGTGATACTTTGTCAAGTCCAGAGTCTAAACCAAGGATTCTTAAGCTCCTTGGTCTCAGGACCCCACTGCACTCTTCACATTTATTGTGGTTTTGATGAGGAGGGTCCCAGCTATCATTGTTTAATGTATTAGAAATTAAAAATAAAAACATTTCGGACCCAATGTCTCGGCATCAGGGAAATACAAATTAAAACCACAATGAGATATCACCTCACACCAGTCAGAATGGCTAAAAT